>VUQJ01017724.1:55050-65680 GCA_015108635.1 Andinoacara biseriatus | reverse complement strand
CGTTTGCATAATTATAATCTGTTAAACTGTCCTATGGGTCATTTGAACTAAAAGAGAATACAGTTACAATAATTAAAAAAACAAAACAAATCCCAGTGTTATAGCTAATAGCCACATACACACCATAATTGAATCTATGCAATTAAAAAGAAAGAACCTCTGTGAAAGGTGCTGTAAATTTGTGATGTTATAAACAAGAACTGAAATTATATCTGTATGATATTGTTGCATTAAATACTCAACGCTCACAGTAAGATGAGCATACAGCAGATGGATTTGAAGACACTAATGGGATATAATTGGTGTTTCATAACAAAAACTGGCTCTTTTGTATCTTAGTTGAAGTTACAAAGAAAGAAAGAACAAAAGAAAGCTTGAATCAGTTGCTCAGAGCAGCTTTGTTTCCACCTTTTTTTTGATTTGTTTTGTTTTGATTTTTTTGTTCTAATTCATTTTTGAAAATTACACAGTGGCTGCTGTCTAGCATTAAGTGATTCCCTGAACATGTTCAGAGCCTCACAGGTGCTACAAGTACTTAAAGGCAGTTGCAAACATCTAAGAGATTTGGTTGACTCAGTAGTCAAAATGTTTTCCCAACTCCCATTGTTGATGCCTCTGGAATTCAGAGAAAAGCCTGCCAGCCAGCAGCATAACTACAGCTGGCATCTTGTATGGCATGTGGAACATCCTGGGAATAACTGAGAGAAGGGGCAGTGGAAGTGACTTGAAGATTAAGTGATTAATAGGAAGCACAAAGCTCTGGCTTAAATTAGATAGATGCCTCCAGGATGCAGTAATAATACACTTGATGATGTATTATTAAGGTTTCTAGCTCACCTGTTCAAACTCAAGTAAGACTTTTTTACTTAAAAAAAACAAATATAACACTAGTGTGAGCATCTGGGATGAGAGAGATATGAAAAAAGAGCTTTATTTGTCACATACATTTACATGCAGTGAAATTCAGTCTCTGTATTTAACCCATCACACATACTCAGGGGCCCACAGTGATAGCAACCCAGGGATTCAAACCAGGGTTCTCTCAGTGATGAACCTGCTTCTTCTCCTCTAGGCCACCACTCAGAAGCTGTGTCCAACTTCAGGGGCCACATCCTTCGAAGGCCGCATTTGTAGGCCGATTACATCACAGAGAGGCGACAAATGCTGTCCAAATTCGAAGGTTCCTCCAAATGCGGTTGATGAATGCATCCTTCTTTTACCTGAATTTGAAGGATGGGTCCGGTGTATCCTTCGTGGCCTACCATATCCCATGACACGCAATGGCCGACAAGAGCGGCCAAAAAGTTTGAAAAATTACTGTTTCTGTGACACAAAATAAACTTTTAAGATGTTTTCAGATGAGAATTTAAATCGTTAAACCTCAAATATCAGCTCATTTTATCAATATATCGCTCATATGCAAAAAGGTTCTCCGACACTGGAGCTGTCTGTTGCTGCTGCTCTATCTTGCTGTCGGCTGACCAGGCTATTGAGGCTCGTTATAGCCGGAGTGAACACCCGATTCCCGGCACGTCCTTTTCAAACCCTCGCTGGCTTTCGCCGCTGAGTGGAAGTTAAACACAGTTATAACTCACTCAGATGATCTCAGTGGCTGATATTTGGTTTATTTAGAGTTTTATTTGTTTCTGAGCAACTCAGTTTGGCTGAAATTAAAGTTAAGCATCATAACTGGATAGTTTTATTCAACATTAATGTCTCACTTAATATAGTTGGAAATTGAGTGAGTAAAAAGTCCTGGGTTGTCCCCTGCGGCCTGATAGTCCAGGATCAGGGTGGAAGTCCATCTCAGAGAGTGATGATCAGATAAGAGGAAGAACATCAGTCACAGTTTGGTCTGGTTTATCTTCTCAGATACTTTCCATGGTGACCCGGACTGACCGACAGGCTGCCGACCTCCGCGATGATCCCTGACTTCTGACTGGTCCTGATCCAAAATCTGGATGTGTGAAAGGTTGAGCTCAGTTCTGGCTGCTGTGAGTCCGTGTGAACTCCCACAGCTGGAATAAGCAGCTGTTTTAGTGGAAGTATTGTTAGGACAGGACCAAACTGTATCTCTGACACATGATGAAGCTCAGCTGATTTTTAATCTGTTTTATTAGTAAATTGGTGAAGGGAAGAGTGACAGTTTTTCATATATAACCAAATTAATATATATGTGGGACATCAAGACTACACAAACATCTCCAAGCAAAACACTTCAGAACATCCCAGGAAACCTGCACACCTGCAGGCTGTCAAATGTTGGATTAGAATTGAGAGTAATGACTTATTTAACCTCCTCCACAAGCAGTAAATCCTTCAACCAAAGAAGCAACGATCATTTCATCATGTGCCTTGAGTGCACAATGACAATGATTTGAATCTAATCTAATCTAATTTTTACTTCTCAGGTTTTAGTTGAAAATTCTTTAGGTATAAAGATTTGAAATTATCCAGCATTTGATGGGAAAATGAAAGGATTGATGGAGAGTTTGAGAAAACGTGTAG
This sequence comes from Andinoacara biseriatus, assembly GCA_015108635.1. Taxonomy (NCBI): domain Eukaryota; kingdom Metazoa; phylum Chordata; class Actinopteri; order Cichliformes; family Cichlidae; genus Andinoacara; species Andinoacara biseriatus. Next base: position 63,172 of record VUQJ01017724.1, on the reverse strand, counting down.
TTCAGGGGCATAAAGTGATTTACATATAACTGAAAATAAGTCCTTTACCAGGGTGAATCATTAAAGAGGAGAGGTATATTTTACTCTTGGTTTTTTAGCTGCATTTTTTTAATTTTTTAATTTTGAGTTCTGATTTTTGCCTGTAAGCGATCATTAACCAAAGTATGAGGGAATGTTAGAGGGTGCAAAGGTGTGAGCATCTCTAAATTTTGATTTTCTGATTTAAAATATAACTGGACACAGTAAAAGGAGATAAGAGCTTTGGAGAGAGAGCCAGGACAGGAGCAGAGCAGGCTGACTGTCAGGGCAAGTTCTGAAAGTGAAAGCTTTTCATGGTGGACGAACCAGCAGGATTGTCAGAACTTACAGATGAATGTACGTACAGATAAAACCACCATGTGACAGCAAACAGACTCAACATCAACATCCAACATTCACCTGAATATGAGACCAAAACAAGTTAATGTGCTTTATTCTGTCGCTGCATGTCGGAGGCCACAGTGTTAGTCACATTATTGCTGTGTTCGTTTTTTTCTTGTCTTACTGTTTGCACCAAAAGACCAAAAATAAAAGGTGATGGTTAAAAAAAAAAAAAAGAAGCTTCCTGTACTGTTTCATCATCTGCACTTTCTGGCTAAAAAACTATTCTGCCTGAACTTCAGTAACTGCTGTTTGATGTTGATTTTACACATCACAGATTGAGGGAGCGCAGAAACTGGGCCAATGTTTGGTGTTTATTCAGTCTGCTAAACGGCTTTTTGTCAGCTACCCACGAGTACTTTGTACAGTGTGCAACTGTGAACAAGAGTTAAAATTTTAAACCACAAGAAGTCCTTCTCTTTCACATGTTACCAGAAACTAAAAGCCAAGAAGAGACCAAACCTCCCTGCTGTGGCCACTGTGACAAACTGTTCACGTTAGCAGAGTAGAGACCATACAGCTGCAACCCAGTGGCGTTCTGTCAGGGCAAGTAAGGTTGGAGGCGCTTGTCCAGTGAAATCTAAATTAGAACAAATCAAAGTCTCTTCATGTATTCTGACCCATTAAGCGTCTCCCTTTGCCTGTTTGCATCCATCCTATACACTACTGCCATCTTGTGGCCACAGTTAGCAATTGTCTCAGGCATTAAGGGGGACATATGATGCAAAATCCACAGTTTTAACCCTTAACTACATTTTGTTGTGTAGTTTGAGTGTTTAGAAGTGCAGAAATTTTAAATGTATTCTCTCCCAGTGCTGCGTAGATATTTTAATATTCTTTTTGGGTCATAATTTTCAGTCAGTTATGTTTTCTTTCCTCTTTCATCACAGTATTTGCTGTGGAACTACTAAACAAGGTCATGGACTTCCGGCTTACCGATTTCTTAACTCCTCAATTTTTTTTCTAGCAGCAATTTTGTAGTCCAAGCTCAGTTATGCCGAAGTTGCACGTAGACAAGTCAAAATGTTTGGTTGTTTAGTGCATTAACGCACATGATTCCTCACATCACCCCCCAGCATCAGAGCCTCTTCAAAGCATCTGTTTCTCTGCCAGTAGCTAATCATATCGCTGATATCAAACTACAAAAATGGCTCAACAGGGTGGAGTCATCTGGAGGGGGGCGTGAACCGTCTCATTCACATTTAAAGAGGCCGCACCAAAACGTCCTGCTCTAAGACGAGCCTTAGAAAAGGTAAACGAGGAGCTACAATAACGAGTGGGACAGAGGGGTAAAATACAGGAGTTTCCCGGCCAAAACGGGATACATGACAGGTATGTTAATGTCAGCTTTAATTCATGTCTTAAAGACATAAAAGCCTGGATGACCTCTAATTTCCTGCTTTTAAATAAGATAGAACTGAAGTTCTTTTACTCGGCTGACAAATCTTAAAAACATGGTGTCTAACCAGATGTTTAAGGTCTATATACATGTTACCAAAAAATAAAATAAAATAAAAACTTTTCTTTTTAATTTTGATGGCGTGTGGGTAGAGTTCTGATAGATTTTTGCCTTGAAGTGATCATTAAAGTAATCAGAATATGAGGGAACAAAGGTTTGAATGTCTCTAAAATTAAGATTTGCTGATTTAAAATTTCAGTGGACACAACACAAAGTGAAGAAAAGAACCAAGAGAGGGGTGCAGCTGAGCAGGCTAACGGTCAGGGCATGTTATAAAAGTGAAAGTAGGGTTGTCACATGCATGTCAGATGCATGTAAGTACAGATAAAACCACCATGTGACAGCATACCAACCCAACATCAACTTCCAACATCGTTGCAACATTGTTCCTCAAGTTTTGTGGTTTGTTCACATGCAAATTTGCAAACCTAAGGTGTGCTGTCGTGTTCCTTCTATCTTCCTCACAGCAGAATAATGGACTTCAAACCCTCTGGAAATGACCTCATAACCCTTCCATAACCCTTCCATAACCCTTCCCAGTTGCTTCTCCAAGATCCTGCTGATGTCTTTCCTCTTTGTTAACACGTCTGCTCCAGACCAGCAAACTGCTAAAAACTCTGCTTTTCTATCAGGTACATTTAATTAGCAGTCTGCCTTCCCTCTTAAAATAAGAAGCAGTAGGGGTGTACTTAATTTTTCACACACAACTGGGTAATTTTAATGTGGAAATAATGTCTCAAGATTTAATTCTCATTGGGGCTAAAACTCATAAACTGGAATACACACATCTGTGAAAACATGAAAGCGTGCACGACTTTCATGCTCGTTTTCGCATGACAAATCTGATGTGCTTCTTTTCACCAGCAGGGGGCAGAAGAGTGGCATTGGCTATAGAGTGGGGCGAGGGTGGTGATTACAGCATTAACAAGGAGGATCTGGACTCTCTGCTCTTCAAACACACGCGCAGCTCTGAGAGCGTAATGACAGGTTTCACTCTCCACAGTCACTATAAACTGAGGAATCTGCCGAGCTCACAGTAAAGCAGATTTCTGCTCCGCCCGCTGAAGCAGATGTTCAACTCACAAATCACCATCTCTGCCCTCCTCTTCCTCTCTTCCTGTGTGAGAAGTCAGAGCATCTCCACCTCTCCCCCAGCACAGCTTGAGCTGGAATTTTCTTACTCATGAATTATATAATCCATTAGATTTATTATTATATTACCCTGAAATTAAAAAAAAAGAACCTAAACTATTACTACACTCTCTCACTGTACGCTTAGTTTAAATGAAACAAATCCTCCCTTAGACAACAATTTGATGTGAGCGCTTTGGAAGCATTTCTATCGGTGATCCGTTCACACTGGGTCACACACAGACTGGCCAATGACCACGTGACAACCACTGGTCGCTAGGGGAAAATGCACATGTTTGGCGAGCAGTTGCTGGAAGTTGCTTTTGTTACTGCGTGTTTTTTATTTGTGAAGGAAGACACCTAAAATTTCAAAATTGAATCAGCGATAAAGGCCCTGATATGTCCATATTTATGACATTGCAGTTTTATCCAGCTCAATAACAGGATGTGGTGACATTTACTCTCCTGCACACCTTAATTGTACATACTGTGGCAAAACCTTCAAGGATAAGATAAACATATTTTCCTCTGAGACTGAGAAAGTTATAAATAAGATAAACATATCTCACAAAGGCCGTTTAGTTAATCTGGCTCTATCTATCTGTCCAATGTATTTATTTAATTGTCTATTATTTGCTTCAGCTGCTACTTATTAATTTCCTGGAGTTTACTTTTAAACATTTGTCATTTTATTCATTGGGTAAAAAATAAACCCCAACACTTCCATATATAAAGTGGGTGACAATCTGCAAGCAAACAAAGCAACTGCAAGTCAACCAGTTGGGGAACATGCAGCAACCAGTAGGTAATGTGTGGCAATCAGTGTCCAGGATCGTGCATCAAGAATTTTCTCCAGTTTTGGTGAAATTCTAGCATTTTATTTGGATGCTACTCAACACAGATGAAGCAAAAAATTTCACATGGTGCACTTACAAGCAAAGAAAGACCCCAGCAGAGATCACCTGATGCCACCAGCGATACAGCATGAAGGGCCAACTTACTGTTAAAGCAGGTAACAAGGGCAGCGATGAGCAGTCAGACCTGCTGCAGCTTCTATTATTACTGCAGAATCACAGTTGTGATCATTTTAAAGTCTTTTGGGCTGATTTTCATCTTTGCTTTGTTGTGTCGTTTTTTTTTGTTTATGCATAAAACCTATAAGAAAGTCTGTAAGCGTGTGTCCTCATTAGGATTTGTGGGTAAATATCACTAGTTGACTGATCAGGTTGCACCTTGAGGTGCTCACAGAACCCGCACAGATACGGGGAGAACATGCAAACTGCACACAGACATACATATATGTAAATGTTTTCCTGGATCATTTTCAAATTTTAAATCAATGCTGTTCAATATGTTTTTAAGACCTTGATGAATAAAAATGAAGACTGAACAAATCCAAGTATATTCTCACTTTTATAAAGAAGCAAAGTCTGCACTACTTACTCTTCATGCTGGAAGTGAGCTCCACACTCCTGCTGTCTCTGCTTTTCTCACGCTTCCACTTTGTAAACAAACAATATACAAACATCAGCATCTCTAAGTCGTGTTTCCTCTGAGCTGCTACTGGGAATATATCTGAGTTAATGTGTCGACCCAACGTTACACCTTAAAATAAACGTGTATGACAACAAAGAGACAACAAAGAGACGACAACTGTGAGTCGCTGAACAAGTAACGGGCTGAATGTGCCGACGTCTGTAAATGTAACAGCAAAATGTCAACACCTTCTTTTTTTTAGACTTTTTAATGACCCACCGCTGTGCCTGTCTTTATATAATAATAACTCTTAGTGATATAATCGATCGATGTGGCCGGAGTGATTGACCAATTAAAATAATTATTTCTTTTTAGAGTGGCAACAATCTGAAACAGTGAACCTGTGATGCGTTAATAATTATATATCATTCTTATGGGGATATATGATCGCAAGTGATGCTAATTCTTTACGCTTTGCACTGATTAACAGATTTAGAGCAAATCTTAAACCTTTCAGACTGAATTCAAAGTGTTTCCAGACGGTCTTCAGTCTGACTGGTGAACAGGAAGTTCATCTGTCACGGAGTTTAAATTCCCGCTGCTGCAGCTTCACCACAACCCGCATCATCTTCCTCCCCCCCGGACAAAAGAAGGAGGAAATCCCAAACAGCAGCATTGATCCTTTCAGTCATGTGACCCAAACGTCTTTTCATGATGTCATCGACAAGCCCCCTGTCTCAGAGTGACATCATCAATAGCGATCTGTCCTCGTCGTCCAATCCTCCGCTCAGCCTTCAGCAGCACCTGCGCAAACACACACACACACACGCACACACACTCGTCATCATCAGCTTTACAAACACTCAGAGACAACATCAGGTCACATGAGTCTGTCTCACCCTGTCCAGAGAGTGTGTCATTAGGGTAACCTCCGTGTGTCTCCAACCGTGCCCACCTGTCCTACTCCAGAGGGCGGGGCCATACCTGCAAGAGCCAATCAGGAGGAAGTGTTTACTGAGCCGACTGCAGCAGGAGTTAAGAATTAAAAAGATGGAGAGCTCAGGCTCAAGTACCTTTGATCTCGTCCCCTTTTTCTTACGAACAGCTGGAGCACGCCCACGTGATGCCCCGTCAGCCAATGGGAGAAGGAGAGACACAGGTCGCCGTGACTCCAGGAAGGGACTACCTGGATGGCCAGTCGAGCACCACGGACGCTTCTTTGTCCCGCCTTCAGCTCGGGCACAGACAGGTACCGCCCACCTGAGAAACAAACCATCAGAGTAAATCAGGCTGGAAACAAACGCTGTTCACATGCAGAATAAAGGAAACGAGAAAACAAACCAGAAACATTGTAATACTCTAAACTTTGAGGCAAAGATGCTGCTGCTGCAGAGAACCATGAAAATATGAGGCTACAAGGTGCTCAGAGAGGCTGACTGCAGCAGGTCTGCTTTAGGGCCTTTAAAATGATCTATAAAATTTGTTTTACTGAGGCCGATGAAAGGATGGAAGAACAGGCCTGATGTCAGTGTGTGTGTGTGTGTGTGTGTGTTACCTGCATGGTTGGGAACCGTCTCCCAGTGCAGATCTCCCTCCCTGTCAGACATCCAGTCACAGAGTCCGTGATCGAAGGAGCAGCGGAGCTCAGCGACCTCTGCGAGCAGGAAAACAGGAACGCTGCTCATGACCATCACAGAAATCTGAGTTTGACTATTTTTCACCCTTTAATTCTTCTTTTTATTGCTTTTCAATGTTTCTTCACTGAAACCAGGAATTAATTTTGGATTTCTGCTCTGTGGACTCCGTGTTTAACAGGTGGATGTTTTATGGCTCCTGAATAACATGCAGTAATTAGTGGATTATAATCATTAGTAAATAAACTTTCCTCATGTAAAAACAACATTCTAGTGTTAAAGAGGATGTTGAACTTTAATATTGAACATGTTGCCAAAAATATTGTGAGAGTTTGTGGTATTTGTGTTGTTATTGTTTAATGTTACTGATGTTATTCCTGCTTTAATGTCGCTGCTGTTCATAATACTTAAGAAATGTAAGAAATTGGGAAAAAAAGAGGAAAATCTGTTCTGCTTTCATACTTTCATACTTTTTTACACCAGTTTGCAGATGTTTAATAAGAAAATGCCTCATATTTTAGTTCATGTAACTGTGTTCAAGTAAGTTTTATATGACCCTGTAATCTGCTGGTTCAAACAGGGATACAGGACATTTTGCATTTTTAATGAGGGATATTTTATGTAAATATTAAGCAAATTTTAGCACCCACTCTTAATGCTTACTGTTGTTTTTATTAAATCAACCCCACGCTTACCAGCATCGTCTCTGGCGTCCTCCGCGATGTTTCCCAGCTCGATGTCAAACTCCCACACGTGGTTGCGACCGGGATGTCGAGGGACTGCAACGCACGCGTAAATGATCAGCGTCACGATCAGGTTTATTATTTCATTCTTGCTGATATTCAGGGATTAAAATGTTTTTTTTTACAATCCATCAAAGATGAATCAGAATTTATAACTTGAAGAGGTCAAACTGTGTTAGTTCTTTGAATTATTTTGGTTACGATGCAAATGGATAAATAATCATTTGAAGTACATTCATAAATGATTAAACTCCACTAGGATTACAAGAAACTGACTATCAGTAAAAACACACAGAGTTATCGCCACAGGCTGGAAACGACAAAGTCACCAGGATCACTAAAGGGTTAAATTTCACAGGTCGCACCTGCAGGTGCTCATTGGGGTTTTCCCCTCAGAGCCGAGGGGATTTAGGGTGAAATAATCTGCTGTTTATTTGCAGCTTATGCATCAGAAACTGTTAAATTAACTACAAACGTTTGAAGTTAGCAAAGTGAACAAAATTGGAAATTTCTGTTTCTGTTAAGCAGTTAGCTCCGTCCTTCCCATCGAGTGTTTTCCACGTTTTCCTGCAGGCAGATTAAATATGTTGAGGAAGTTTTTATCATTCAGCTGCCTGTCAGATTTCCTCTAAACCATCCTGGACTGCAGCCAGTGATCTAAGTCATGCTTGTGCTCCTCTAAGCCGAACCTGCAGCAGGTAGAGAAGCGGTGTCACTGCACTGAGCTCACTGAAGCTACAGAGCAGGATGACGAGTCCTGTGGCCAGATGCAGTGCGAGTACAGACTGTATGCCGCCTTCATCTTGCACTTGCACACATGCTCCACCTTGCCACTGTCACAAATGTGTGTCAAATCCTCACTGACCCTTTGGAAGAAGAAAATCTTGAAAAGACCAGCTACTAGAAAGGCTGCACATCCTACTCCAAAGGCTGAGCATCAGCAGAAGTACTTAAACCTTATTGTTTTTGCTGGAGGCCTCGGTGGGAGACTGACTGTGCTGCTGCTCCAAAGTTTAAACTCGTGCACCATCTATTTTAATGAAACGCAGCCACACGAGCGACTTCTTTGACACGGCGAATATTAATAAACTAGCAACAGTTGTTATGTCTGAGCGAGTGCACAGCTCTGCAAATTCACGGACGTGTGTTGTGTGTGTCCTTACTGTGCACGTCTCCTCTCTGCTTTTGCGTCACATCCTTGTTGATCCTGTTGTTCACTGTGCTGGTTTGCAGGGAGGTGCTCGGCAGCGTCGTAGTAA
>VUQJ01017724.1:32900-44466 GCA_015108635.1 Andinoacara biseriatus | reverse complement strand
AAACATTATTTCATCTTTAAATTTCACCCCTTGAAGTCTGTGGTGATGGCGTCTGCGAGGAGGCAGAATTTTGTTCCACCTGTCCGGCTGACTGTGGTGATTGCCCCATGTCCTCTTCCACCAAGATCGCCATCGGTCTGCCCCTCAGCCTGCTCTGCCTCTCCTTCATAATGACTGCTGTGGTAAGAACTCAAACACAACAACACAAATATGCTAAAAGAAACCCTAATAATTAAAAAAAAAAATCAATAAATGTGTCTCTTGTAGTGGCTGAGGTACCAGAAACAGAAAATGTTGTGGGACGAAAGCTGGATCATTGACTTCTCTACCATAAAACAAGGTGCTCTTAACATTCAAACTGGTTTAAACTGTGTGATAGTAATTTAGTAAACTCTGAAAGGTTTTGAAACTGGTGCATACTGGAATTGCCTAAAAGTGGAAAAAGTCTCAAAAGACATGCACTGAAACATGACAGTGACGAACAAGACACGCAACACCACACAAACAGCCCCAAACTGGTTTAAACAGCACAGGTTCAGACTAATCTGTCTAAATTCACACGTACATGAAACAAAACTATTCTAAATATATCTGCAACGTAACGCTCTGTCTTTCTCCATAGATCAGGACGCTCACATGACCATGGGCAGTATAATGAGTGTACCGGTGGGGAACAGTGACAGTCACACCAGCTGCGTATCTGCACTGAGCACCTGTACAGGACAACTGGGAACCCGAAAACCAATGTTCACCTGCACCGGCATATAGTACGCCTCCCTGTGTGTGACTGCCTGTCTATTTAAACCTCATACAGTCTTTAGCAGATTAGTTAGCAGCATTGTTTAATATGAATTTGTGCATAGTCTAGTGGGCCACCACTAGGGTCAGTTTCCAGTATTTCCCCCTAATTCCCAGATCTCAGAATTGCTTTGTCAAAGCCACTGATGGGTACAAGTTATCCTTTGCAAGTTCTGTGTAATGCATTGGGTTATGGCACTGGAGACATGGGATTTATACTCCTGTGTTAAATCTGTGCTGCATGTATGTAATTACTGCAAACCCTTCTGAAACCCTACGTCATAACCTGATGCGCACCTCCCTAGAAATGTAACTGCAAATATTGAGATTGGCCTGTGATTAGTGAGATGATGATAATAATCAGCTCAAGGACTCACAGCTGTCATTTCCGTACAGTTATCGTAATGGGCGCGAAAGAATGCACAAAATAGTGGAAAATTATGGGACAGATATGTTTGCTTAATACAGGTTACAGTGTCGAGCACTTATGTAGGTCATGCAATAAGCACTACAAAGATTCACAGATGAGTCATTTTTAACTCGCCACTCAGCAGGGAGGATAGTGTTGCAAAGGGAGCATGTTTTAACTCAAACCCAACCCCAACTCTTCTTATAAACATCATTTTATCACCTAAACATTACACGTTAGTTTTTAGGACCCAGTTGTTTTTATTACCTAAAGCTAACCAAGTAATTTTTAGTTCCTAAACCTGAGAAGTTTTTGGTGCATAAATTTTACAATGTCCTTTTTAGCCTAAATCGAACCAGTGAGTCAAAGTAAAACTGAGGACCGGGAGGAAAAGCTGAATGACATATAAAGGTCCAAATGAGGTGTGAACATAATATTTTGGTTGATCAGCCTGCGATGTTTGAAGAAATAAATAAGAAGACTGTTATCTCTTGGTGGTCAAATTTACTATACGTGATGGATCAAGGCACCAGTGCCAAAAGACACATTTAACAAAATGGCAACATTTGATATCCGAGGATGAGAATGTGTTGCAGCCAGCGTGAGACCAACACCACCAACTGCCAATCACCACAGAGGAAAGGGACCATCCAATGCTGCCCATGTGCAGCAGGAGTTATAGTTAAAGTTCCTGGATGCAGTCAAATGCATCTCCAGTTTTCTGGTAGATTATTTGGAAAGATCTGATATTAAAAAAAATCACTTTGTTCTCCAGCGATGGCCGAACTGTGGCAATCAAGAGGATCCACACAAAGACGTTCTCTCTGTGCAAAACCATCAGACAGGAAGTCAAACAAGTCAGGTAACACACACACACACACACACACACACATACAAATGTCTGTGACTATACAGTATGTTAGTTTGACTCTTCCTCTCTTTGTCTTCAGGGAGCTCGATCACCCGAACCTGTGCAAGTTTATCGGCGGCTGTGTTGACGTGCCAAATGTTGCCATAGTGACGGAGTACTGCCCAAAAGGAAGCCTTAATGATGTCCTTCTTAACGAGGAGATCCCACTTAACTGGGGCTTCAGGTACTCACCTAATCACACAGACTCTTACTTATGGTACGATGACATCTTGAGGTAATTAGGGCAACAATACTGATTAAGCATGAAGTGTTTGTCTTTGTAATTTAATTGGCCACACGCATTACCAGTTTATTTTGGGCTCTTGCAAGGTCGTTTTTGATGTATGACTTTTTTGCGCCCATCAGGTTTTCCTTCGCCACAGACATCGCCAGAGGGATGTCGTACCTGCACCAGCACAAGATCTGCCACGGGCGACTCAAGTCTCTCAACTGTGTCTTAGACGACCGCTGGGTCTGCAAAATAACAGGTGTGTGTGCAGAAGGATGCTCCTAAAGGGGTTCTACAAGTACTAAAACTATAAATACACAATTATGTGTTTCATCATCTAAAAAAATCTATGAAAAATGATCTAGAATGCATTGAAAAATTTGAATATCTATTAGCCATTTCCTTTTTTTTTTACTCATGTAATCTCCAATCAGATTACGGGCTGAGGGTCTATCGCAGGGGCGATGGGATGGAGCCTCTTTCCACCTATCAGCAGAGGCTCTTGGAAGTGTACATGCCGCCGGAGTTTCCGAACGCTAACACAGAGCCGACACTGGCGGGAGACGTGTTCAGGTTCTAGAGTTAACTTTAAACTTCCTTCATTTACTTGCTTCGGTTCTCTGAAGACTTAATCATAACTTCCACCTGCCTCTCTGACCTTTACGCTAAAGCAAACCAAAACTCTGATTTTAGCTGAGTCTCCATAATGTGATAATAATATGACATAATGTGTTTTCCACAGTTATTCCATCATCCTGCTGGAGATAGCTACTCGCAGTGACCCCGTCCCAGTAAGTCACAGTCGGAGTGACTCCTCATTCCGCCTTCGTGATCCCGCTCAGTAAAATGAATAAAATGTTTTGGTCTGCAGGCAGAGGAGTCGAACAACGAGTGTTCCTGGTGTCCTCCTCTACCTGAGCTGATCTCCAGTAAAGCTGACAATACCTGCCCCTGTCCATCTGACTACGTAGAGGTACGCCATTCACTTTCAGCCGTTATGAAACAGCTGATTGCTTCATCAAATGTGTTGTGCAAATAAAGTTTGTTTGATTGATCAGTGATTGATGAAGTACAATTGCAAAGTTCTTGCAAGCAGGTTGAAAGCATTTTGTAGGAATGAATATGTTTATGGGGCTTCTTTAGCATAAATTAATGCTTCGGTGTGTGTGGCATGAAGATGATCAGCTCACCTCTCACCATCCTTTTGTCAGTATCCCATCAGACGGGGTAGCTGGCCGATCAAGAAAAACAATATCAAGGTTAGCAAAACATTTGGTAGTAGTTGTGGCAGTGTGGGCAGGTGCTGAGTCCTGAAAAAGGAAAAAAGGAAATCCGTGAGTCCCTAAATCTTGTCAGCAAATGGAAGCATGAAGAGCTCTAAAATCTCCTGGTAGACGGCTGCATCACCAACACCAGGAGATGGCAGAGCACCCAAAATCATCTCAGCCCGCAGAAACGTCACGCTGTACTTCAGACACCTGGGATTCTGTGCTTCCTCACTCTTCCTTCAGACTCACGGACCTTGACTTCCAAAATATGAAATTTACTTTTATCTAAAAGGAGGACTTCGGAGCACTGAGCAACAGCCCTCCTCTTTTTCCTACTTAGCTCAGGTAAAACTCTTCTGATGTGACCTCTGCTTTCGAAGTGACAGGTGGCTCCTGATGCACTGACACTCCACTCTATGTGAAGCTCTCTGACGTTCCAGACAGTCCACGGAAGGCTGTGCTCATCCCTGTTGCTTGAGGAACTTTTCCTACCGCACCTTTCGTCCAGTCAGTTTTCCATTTGTATGCAGTCTTCCTCATGAACTAGACTGACTGACATTTCTACTGTTTTAATAGTAATCTGCTCAAACTTCAATTGAACTAGTCAATAATTGGAGAATTATTTTTTTTTTGTACACTTTTTTTTAGCCGTAGGTCATAATATGGCCTATTATGATCTTCATCTTGTACTATATTCAGATTTTGGAGATGAGCTGCAAACCAAGCAGCCCGTTAAATGTAGATGTCCATTAAAAATGTGAATATTACCTTATAACAGAATTTTCCATCTCAGCTCAGCTGCTGTGTTTTGACCCACGTGTGTCTCCGTAGCTGATTCGGCGATGTCGCTCTCATAACCCTGCCCACAGACCCACCTTCGAACAGATCAAGAAGTTTGTGCATCGAATTAATCCCATCAAAATCAGCCCGGTGGACATGATGATGAACCTGGTAAAAATCTGAACACAGTGGAAATCACAATAATCATTACACATTATAACTATAACAGTGTGCATTGTATAAACTTCATGTAATATGACATGTTAAATTAGCGGTGTGTGTGTGTGCGCGTGTTGTCTTAAACCATCCCTCGTGTCTTTCTTCGCTTCCAGCAGCCAGACCTTCTTGTAATTTTTTAAATGGTCCTGAGCAATCCTTCTCCAGGCTTTCTGAACATCTTCAAAGTTTTTCTGTGGACATTTGCTCCTTTTTCACTTCATTTCAGTCCAGTCCTTGTACCTGAACATTTACTAAGGAATATTTTTTGTTTGTCTGTCTTTGACAATTAGCACAGACCTGTCAATCATTAAAGCATAAAAAGTATCTTCGCATAACAAACACAAAGAACCAATTTTGAATTGTACCTTTAGGCACTAGAAGCCTGTCGCCAATTTTTCCTGCTTATAATACATTTATACAGTGAGCTGAAAAAGACATCTGAAACATTGTTCTGTTTCAGATGGAGAAATACAGCAAACATCTGGAGGTGTTGGTGGCTGAGCGGACTCAGGATCTGATGCACGAGAAACAGAAAACTGACAGGCTGCTGTACAGTACGACACACACACAGCACACACGCACACAAACATTTGGTCATATTAATGCTTTGTCTACCAGGATAATTTCATTTGATCTAGGTAATCGTGCTCTACACAGTATGTCTTCCATTTATTACATGCATTCAGCTGGAAAAGATTTGCTCGTATGCAGATGATAAAATTCTCTATATTTCTGACCAGTTCAAACCAATCGCTTATTAATCTTTTTGCTGCAGGTATGCTTCCCAAGCAGGTAGCTGATGACCTCCGTCAGGGGAAACCCTCTCAGGCTCAGAGCTACGTCAGTGCCACTGTCTTCTTCAGGTAAACCTAGACAGGAGGAGAATGTGTAAACTGTCTAAATCCTACAATTGCAACCTTTAAGCAATTCTTTCTTGAGTATTTCCATTGCTATTTCCTAGCTCCACTCATTTATTCAGCAGATGTGAGCTCTTTCTAAGTCCACCTCAGAATAAAATATCATGTCAGATACTTATGATGTATTCTGTGCATATATTTTCACTGAAGATCCTCTCAAATCATTTCTCCCATATATTTCACTAAACTGGGAGAAAAGTCCAAAAACTGGAACAGCATTTTCTTCTATCACCCATCATATAACCCATCAGATCTACCTTGTATTTCTTTGAAAAGTCCCACCGTCAGCTTCACCGACAGTAAACTGATGGTGAAACACTGAAACATCAGGTTAATATTGCTGCTTTTTGGCAGCCACAGGAGCTGCTTCACTTCTACTGGGGTCTGTTTTACTTTTCTACATTTGTATATATTCACCAGAGTAAAGCATGGTATGTGTGTGTGCTTTCGTAGTGATATTGTCGGCTTCACCCAGCTTTCCAGCAGCAGCACTCCTTACCAGGTTGTCGACTTCCTTAACAAGCTCTACACAACATTCGACGACATCATCGACAATTATGACGTCTACAAGGTGGAAACCATTGGAGATGCCTGTGAGTGACACACAGAAATCTTTAGCTACTCTAAAGAGATACATTTAGATGTTTCTTGAGTGCATCTCAAAGGTATAAATAAGATGGATTATACAAACTACAGCCTCCAAAAAAAAAAAGAGATGTAGGTCTTTGGGGGGGTTTAGGTTTCTCTGGGCATTGCACAATTTGACGTCCACTCTTTTTCTTTTTCCATGACGGTATTTTGGTGTTTATTTGTTGTCGTGTAGACATGGTGGTGTCTGGCATTCCACAGGAGAATGGGATCCTCCACGCCTCGGAGATCGCCAGCATGGCTCTTGATCTGGTGGGTGTCTGTCGCACCTTCAGGATCCCCCACAAACCCAACACTCAGCTGCAGATACGAGCTGGGATACACTCTGGTACACAACCTACTGAGAGGCTTTCGTTAAAATCTATTGTTAAACAATTTTTCTACGCATGAATGACTCTTCTGAGCTCTTTTAGGTCCAGTGGTGGCGGGGGTCGTTGGGACGAAGATGCCTCGTTATTGCCTGTTTGGAGATACGGTGAATACGGCATCCAGGATGGAGTCCACAAGCGTTGGTAACACTGTCAGACCTACACAGTAACAGTGACTTTCTGTTGTTGCAACGAATGACATTGATGGAGACTTAAATTTCTTGTTTTCGTGGTGAAATAATGTTCTGTCTTTGCAGCCTTGAAGATCCAGTGCAGCTCCAGTGCGTTTTACTTGCTAGAGGAGATCGGTGGCTACGTGCTGGAGTGCAGAGGAACGCTCCAGGTCAAGGTGAGCTGGCCACTCCCACTGCTGTCCAGTTCAGGTAAATCTGGCAGCTGCCCAGTGAACACTCTGGACACGCTTCATCTCTTTCAGGGGAAAGGTGACATGATTACTTACTGGTTGGAAGGGAAGAAGACTTCTCTGATCTCCAAGGACATCATCGCCGACCCAAAGGCATCCAAACCCATCATCACGGAGACAGAGAAGGAAGCCGAGCAGGAAGGAGAGCTGTATTCATCCATACCGGGGTATCTGAACGACGACCTGCTCCTGGACCCGGCCTGAACCCCTCTGGATTTATTTCTGGTTGTGATGCCATCAGTGTTAGCCTAAAAAGTATCCATTGCTGTGCTGTGTTGCTGTGTGTTATGTGTTACATGCGTGCGTCACCTGGTGCTTCTCTGTCGTTAATCCACTGAACAGCGAGGAATTTAAAGTACAAAATTACAATCTGGCAGCATTTCATTATTCTTGAAATGCATGAAATATTTTCCGAGGATGTCCTGGAGAACTTTTCCGCAGCCCCTTCTTGTATTTCCAGGCTTTTAACAGCGATAGATAGTTTAAAATGTCTGAGTTTTAAAGCGTTTGCATGTGAGGGAACGTTTAACAAAACGTTAATAATCTTAATCTTAATTTCAGCAGCAGTCGTGAGTTTCACTCTAATCAAATCACTCATCTGACAGTTTGTGTCTTTTACTACGTTTTATGTCGTTATTGTGTTTTTGAGGAGAAACTCGTTCCCATTAGTCGACTGTGCTGATGTTAAAGTGACGTTTCTGTTTCCTGTGATTCTGATGAAAGATTTTAACTCGCTGTGGACGCTGTTACATGAAGACAGCAGCTGCTCTGAACTGATGAGTTTCTTCATTCCTGCTTCGGTGTTTTGTCTCAAATTTGTTTCCAAGTGGAAGTCAAACCGTAACAAACGTAGCGTAACAAATATTTTACTGCTGTTAGTTTGCGTTGTCTGTCAGCGTGTGCACACACTCAAACTGCCATTAACATGAATAAATGCAGCCTGGGAAGAGAAACCTGATTATTAAAGTTTCCGTGTGTTATTTTAATATAATCAGAGAGATCAACGTTTTCATGGTTGTAAGAACTGCTGGAAGAAATCCTTCCAGTTTTCCTGTGTCCACCCTGCAGGAGCAATCGGAGCTCTTTGCTTCCTGAGCCTCTGAGGTTTCAGCACGCGGACGCTTGACTTCGAGCTGTAGAAACGCAGACTCGATCAAACCGCGCGGGGCAGGAAGTTTACAAAAACAGGAACTTTCCAGCTCCCCTCTTTTTCACCGTGACACACCTGTAACACCCCAACATCTCACTCCTGCTGTCGTGGCAGCCTCTGGCTCTCTGGACTCCTGCCCTTTGGCTGTGGGGCTTCATCCAGGTCTTCCTCCTCTGGGGTGTGTGTGCGGTTGCCATCAGGATGTGTGGCCTCAGGTCTGCTGAGCTCCTAATGGGCTGTGGATGGCCTGGATCTCCTGGATCCTTCCCTATTTGCCTCTGGATCGCCGGGGGCAGCGTGGTTGCAGTTTCCTGCCCTCATTATTGAGTACATTCCATGACAGAGGCGCATACACACATTACCACGAACAGCAGAGTTGTGTGTATGTGTGTAGATATGTGAATATGTGTATGTATGTATATCCACTTTTTTTTGTCTTTCTTCCCTTTGTTTCTCTTTTTTCCCCTTTTTTTCTTCTTTTTTTCCCCTTATTACCTAATTACTAAATAAAAATAAATAATAAATACAAACTAAAAAAATTAAAAAGAATAGCTTATTTAAACTTATAGAGCTGTTCTTGTAAAATCAAATATGTTTGGTAGTTCAGTGCATTCGGATCATCATTCCGATTGCAAAAACTGCCAGACATGACAGGCTGAAAGAAAAAGAAAAAAGAAAGTGGGTATAAAAAAAGCCTTTAATGATGAACCACTTACTGTGAGTTCAAACAGGAAACAGACTTCAGACACTTTGAGCTTCTTTGGTGTCTTTGGTTCAGCGTTTAATTTTTTTAACCATTTTATTCTTATTATTTTAAATGCGGTGCAAACTTCAATCTACGAACAATAAAGAATCATTATAATTTATACCTGTAATATTTCAAAATGAAATAGGTCACAAAACGCTCAACAATAAAATTTTGTTCTGAATTAAGAAAAACAAAACAAATCTATTATTCCATCCGTCTCCACCTCCTCCCAGGTAGCTTCCTGCAGGCGGGTTAATCGGCACCTTTTGTCACCGCGTGAATATTCACGTGTGATTGCTGAGCAGATGGGAGACTTGAAGAGACGGAACCGAGGACGCTTGTTTACTCGTTGGCAGCCAAAATGGCTTACATGACAACAGGCAGGGAGGAAGAAGAGGAAGAAGAGGACCCGAGGGAGGAGTCCAGAGAGGAAGACTACGCACCGCCAGATTCTCCTGCTTTGTGGATCAGAAAATAACTCATCATTACGAATGTGTTTCTGGACAAGATTATAGGTGCAGATTTCAGCATTTGTCTCTCCTAAGAAAAAACATGAAAGAAGCCAATTAATTAAAATGAAATAATAATTATAATTAAGTAAACACCAGCGTATTGCCACCTGGTTGCTGATTTTAGTGGTAATAAAGATGTTTCTATAATAAACTTATGAAGAAAAGGCACAAAATTCTTCAGAAATTAAGGAAATTATGTGTTCCAAAATTCCCGAGGGAGGAATTCCCCCCATTCCTTGTCTCCCATAATACTCAAAGGAAACTGCGCCATGGCTGAGATTATAAATTCATAACAGAACAATTTTCTGCAGGTCTGCCGGCTTCAGCGGTTCACGATTAAAGGAAAATGTGGTAATTTGGAAGATTTATGGAAGCAGTGAAGGACGGGATTTTTTTTAAGCAATAATAATTCAATCAAATATGTTTGAAAGTTCAGCTCTATCAAAACATCATTTAAATTAAATGTCTCATCTGAGCTTTCGGTTCTCTGAGCAGGCGATTTAAGACATTTGATTTCCTCTGAAAATGATCAAATTAATTTCAGCAACTAAAATGTGGTTTTTGCATTTTTAGCTGAAGAGTCTAAATTTAGATCAAAGTTTTTAATAAATATCTCAAAAATGCAACTGCAGCAAGTTTAATACTCACTTTTTTAAAAAATATTTTGCCTTTTTTTGAGCTGATAAAACTGATTGTTTTTTTTTATTATTTTCCAGATTAAATAAACCCGATTTAAAAGTCTTATTTCAGGTATTAGATTATTTATTGATTTTTTTGTCCTTTAAAACTCATTGTTGGGTTATTTTTCAGGCTTTTCACTTAAATTAAATGTTAAGAGGTAAACTGTGAAAGCGTCTGACTTTTGTACGTCTTATTTTCAAAGCAGAACGCATATTTCATGATTTACTTCTGCATGCTGCGTGTGTGTGTTTACGAGTGGCTGACAGAGTGTTTGTGTGTTTTATGGGCTCATCTGCATGAGGAGGTCTGAATACGAGCACAGCTGCAGGAGGCAGCTCGCTTTTTCTTTCCAGCAGTCACGTTTCACTTCAGAGCGCATCAGAGACTGTTTTTTATTTGTTTATTAAACATGCTGTATTTTAGCTAAGACAACATTAAAACATACAATGGCTGCATCAGCCTGGCTTTAACAGCTGCTTTCAGCTCGTCTTTCTTAAATTACGAGTGGGGAAAATTAAGATTTTTTGAGATGCTCGTGTGCTGGGAAAGATTAGACACCAAGAAAAATAGAAAGAAATTACTACAAAGTAAATATAAAACAAAAATTTGCACACCAAAACAATAACCGAGCCTCAAAAATCATAACATGCCTTTAAAAGGTGTGGTAGCCTATTTTCTAGCAAAATTAATTGGAATCAACAAAATTCAACTCTTGGACTTAAATCCATAACGAGCAGCTGAGGGAAACAGAGGGAGGGATGAAGGGATGGATCGTTTTACATTGGGAAGCTGTTTGCGGAAACTCTTGATATGCAGTCTAAAGGTTACAAAAACACCTCAGAGAACAAAATGCAAAAGCGGTGGATGATCGCAGGATCCTTTCCATGGTAACAGAATCCAGCTAAAAGAAGACTTTCAGGGACATGATACAAATATACCATGAAGAGTTCATCAGGAGACAGGCCAGACTGACAAAAAGCTCTTAAACAGGACTGAAAAGAAGAAACTGAGATCAACGTGTGACAGAATGACGTGAAGACTAAAGTCTGGAGACCTGAATCAGTTTTATCTGAAACCAGATTTTAAAAAAAGTTTAACTACTATAGAAACCAGCAGGTTGGTCAATTACTGAGAAAGACACTGTTTAGAGCCTAGAACCCCCCCGATGTTACCCCCTCTTCACCATTATCAAATATTTCCAGTGTTTTCCAGGAGACTCTGGATCTATCAGGAGGGCGCGATCGGACCCACATTCCCGTGTACCTTTTTTAATTTTCCATGAAAAGGCCTCATGGTCCCAAACACGAGAGCAGATGGATATGATGAGCAGGTTTTTAATTACCGATGACAGTGTGTGTGTGTGTGTGTGTGTGTGTGTGTGCTTGAAGTGTTTTTGATAACAGAATGAGTACTCACCTAAAGAGACCCCCCCTCTCTCTGCTCCCGTCTCCTGAGCTCACTCGGCCTCGCTCACCCTCTCTGTTGAGCTCATTTACATATCTGAG
>VUQJ01017719.1:14126-24191 GCA_015108635.1 Andinoacara biseriatus | reverse complement strand
GCGCACAAAGGAGCGAGGAGGTTTGAAAGGAGGTTTGTTAAAAGAGGAGTGACTGACGAGGGAATGACAGCGAAAGTAAACAGGGGCCACCGGGGTCCCAGTGTCACTGTAAAGGCTAATCCTGTATGTACAAGCCTAAACCCACTCAACAATGGGAATAAATAACGACAATAATTTTATGGGTCTAATAATATCAGTAGCAGTTGAAGAAGTAGTAATATTTTTTTACTATTATAATTGCCCTTAAAAAAACTAATAGTAATTGTAATTTTTTATGAGCCTGTTGAGTTAAAAAAAAACAAAAAAAACCAAAACGCAGTGATGGATTGCAACGGTGGTGTGAAGTAAAGTAGAATGTTTTGAGGGCAGGGTCCAGTCCTTTAAGAAAACCAAAAAGACTGGAAATGTATTTAATAAAATTATTATTAGGCCAATTTAATATTGGGTGTGTTATACGTGCTTTTATTATTGAGTTTCAAAATGTTTAAGGAATGGATTTTACGTGTTTTTATGAATTAGATTTGTACGTGGTGACTATATTAATATTGAGCAGATCTGATAATTCTCTATTTGTATAATAAGAGAAGTATTCGTCATCACATTTTTTTATTATTATGTTTCTTTTTATACGTGTGTGTGTGATCGCTTCACTCGCACTCACCTCCCTAAAGCTCTCCGGGTGTCATCATTATATTGCCATCTTCCTCGGGCCTTAAGCCACGTTGCCTGGACCACTGCAAACGTTTATTGACCACTGTGACATCCAGTTAACCCTATCACCAAAGACGCCTGTATCCTTCCGAGTGATCTCGCTCCTTCTGATCCTAAACAGAGAACCATATCAAGCTAAGCTCCAATTAAAATAAAAACAGCAAAAGAACGATAGAATGATTAAATCGTTAGTCTCGCCGCGGGAAGTGGTATTTCGTTTTCCCTTTCAATTAGAGGTTGATTGGGCTTTTCAGGGGAGGTCAGCTGTGAAATCTGGATTATATATGCGCGGACTCGAAGACACAGACCGCTTCCCTCTCGTGGTTTTCCAAACGGGATACCTGACTGGATAGTAAATAAGTGGCGCTTGATGTAACACACACACGCACGCACGCACGCACAAATGTACACTAAAAAATGACAGTCTGTAGTATTTCTTTTCATCTATATCTGCACACAGGCGCGTGGCCAGGACTCATTTACCATCACCAGCAGACGGCGATAATGGCTCTTTGCCCCGGCAATTTCACGTCATTATATGGCTATCCATCCTCTTGGGCTTCGTCTCTCAGACCAGCATTTTTTTAAACCAAATTTTTTCCTCATACTTTTAAGCTTTGATTGCGCTTAATTTCTCTCTGACACCTGATATTACTACAAACATTAATTACATACCTGGAAGTAGGGAGTGGGACAGACGAGAGAGAGATTTTGATTTTGAGGCGCCTGCTCAACATCAAGTCGACTAAGATTAGTTTGGTTAGACTGTTGTGCAAAGCTGGTGCATAAAAATAGTTGGGCCCCGGTTTTTCCGCATGATAAATGAGAGAATAACGTGTTAAATATGAGATAAACTCTTCAATCTGAAATCTAGAGAGAAAGTTGAGGGTGAAAATAATTTCAGCCACACTTTTATGCCTTCGAATTTATAAGCTGTGTGATTTTTTTTTTTTAATTCAGCAGCCATAGCGTACCTATTTTTTGAAAAATTATATTGAGATGTTTGACTCATCCTAATCACAGACTGCACCCACTGTTTGGCCGCTACATCAGTGCTAACAAATCTTAGTTATTTTTGTGGTTGAAGTCTCCGAGAGCGTGTTTGGAAATTTCAAATGCCTCGTGCTATTTGTGGGATTGACCCTCCTTTCTCCCTCCTCATTCTCCTCCTCCTCTTCCAGTGTGTTCTTCCTCTATGGTTCTCTAGTCACCTGACCAAACGCCATGCAAATCATTCTGCTGCTAGAGTCTCATTGGCCGCTTGTGGCTCATTTAACCGCTGTCAGTGCTCATCATATGGCCGCCGCTTTAACCAACTTCTCAACTCCGACAGGAAAAGTGGCTCAAATGCGCATTCTATCACAGTGGATGTGAACCAACCCAGGCGAAAACAGGGTGAACTACTGGTTGGAGAACATTTTATATGCCTTTTCGGATTAATTTTCATCACGTATTTATTTCAATTTGGGGTAGAATATTAATTTTGTAGCGCAATCAGCCTGAGCGCACCCGTACCTGTGCGCGCCTGACCTATCCTGAAAGTGACTTTTTCTCTGTTGGTGGCGAAGTTTAAAACCAGGTGAATGTATAGCATGATGATGGAAACTGACCTTCATTCCCCCGGCCCCCAAACGAATACGACGACGGGGCAAACGGGGCCGAATAGTGGGTCGAAAGGGAATCAGGAGCGGGTGAAGAGACCTATGAACGCGTTCATGGTGTGGTCCCGTGGGCAGCGGAGAAAGATGGCGCAGGAGAACCCCAAAATGCACAACTCTGAAATCAGCAAGCGGCTGGGCGCAGAGTGGAAACTGATGTCCGAGGCTGAAAAACGTCCGTTCATCGACGAGGCTAAACGGTTACGAGCCATGCACATGAAGGAGCATCCGGATTACAAGTACCGGCCAAGGCGGAAGACCAAGACGTTGCTGAAAAAGGACAAATATTCCCTTGCTGGTGGACTTCTTTCTGGGCCGAGCGGTGGAGGTGGAGTTGGTTTAGGGGTTGGCATGAGTTCATCCGGGGTCGGACAGAGGTTGGAGAGCCCCGGGGGTCACGGAGGTTCCGCCAGCTCCGGCTATGCGCACATGAACGGCTGGGCGAATGGTGCGTACTCGGGGCAGGTGGCTGCTGCCGCGGCGGCCGCAGCGATGATGCAGGAGGCTCAGCTAGCCTACAGCCAGCACCCTGGGAGCGGAGCCCACCACCACCACCACTCGCACCACCATCATTCACACAACCCCCAGCCCATGCACCGCTATGACATGACAGCCCTGCAATACAGCCCCATCTCGAACTCTCAGAGCTACATGAACGCTTCCCCATCCGGCTACGGCGGGATCACCTACACGCAGCACCAGAGCTCCGGCGTCTCTTCCTCAGCTGCCATGGGGACATTAGGGTCGCTGGTGAAGTCGGAGCCGAGTGTAAGCCCTCCCGTCAGCAGCACACACTCACGGGGTCCTTGCCCCGGAGACTTGAGAGAGATGATAAGCATGTATTTACCTACCGGAGAGCCGGGGGACCCGTCAATGCAAACTAGACTCCATGCCTTGCCGCAACATTACCAGAGCGCCACGGCTGGAGTGAACGGGACCGTCCCGCTAACACACATTTAGAACTCACAGAATAATTGAAAACTGCAAACGAACCATAACCAAATATTTACCTCTTTTCTAAATAACCCCGGTCCTGAGAACTACCTGCATTTTGTACAGAATGTTTATGATATTGTAAATGAAGGGTAAATAGCATATTCATCTCGGCTTTTTGGAATAGCCACCAGTGGAATTATATAACAAATATGATGCTGAGATATTGGTTATTGTGCTATCATTTTTTGTCCATTACTTCACAGTCTTAGTTGAGGGTTACGCCAGGTTCACATGGGGATATTTGCTTCAATTGTCTCATCATTTTTGGTGCGGGGGGGAAGGGGGGGGGGTATTGTAAGTTATTTGAAAATGAGATAAGTGTCATAATCATAAGAAAGTGCTTTAAAAAGATATGGGAAAATCACCTTCTTTAAACATTTGTGTTCATTTGCAGAAGCCTGTGTCTTAATTCTTGGAAATCATCTCTTTTTATTGTAACACTCTAATTCTTGTAAATTGTGAATAATTTTAATATTTCAAAGGATGACGGGCAACTGCTGTTGTAATTTAAGTGCTTTTCTGCAAGTGAAAAGCTCTGATATTGCAATGAAGAATAATTGAATAAATTTCACAAGATGTTGCTTTGATTCTTAAGAGAGCGTCTTAGATTGATTATTTTCACAGTGTTCTTACAGAAGTGTTTTCTGTTTTAGGGAACAAGAACATCATCAGGATTCTTCACGAAAAAAAACCCCAATCTCCTCTTTAAATTTTGTCGCTGCTGGACACAGATCCCTCGAGCTTTTAAATGGCCCAATTGTTTGTGCGTAATTATGCGTAAAAGCTACAGTGTATGGGGCTGGAAGGGAACCATTTCACTAGCAAGATGTTATTTTAGACGTTTTATGTGGGTAATTAGAAATGTATTCATAAATTGTTTTTAAAAAAGTTTGTTCTTCTCTATTTCAGTAGCATGCAGGTTACAATATTATTAAGTCATTTTTAATATACAATGCAGGCCCAGATTGCGGCCCCCATTCTCCTTTTATATAAATATAAAAGGACACACTTGTTTTTGAATTTTTTAAAGTTATGATGACAACGCACAAGAAGGACATGCATGACAACCACCTGTTAGTGTTATGAACAAAGTCTTCTCATTTATGAATGGAAATTAGATTTTTTTTCATAAACATTTTTCATTTTCCCCTTTTCTAAAATCTTACAAAATGCGAATCCTTTAATCCTTTAATAACAAATGTAATTTACATCCTTATTTTTTTATTTTGTTTTGTTTTTTATATTTCTAATTGAAATTAGGTCATTGTATATTCTAGTTTTATGTTAATCCGTATGTCTAATTGCAATTTTATTGCGCAAAGTTGCGCCAGAATTGAAGTATAAACTGCTCTTAAGAACAGAACAACTTCTCTACCCCGTGCATTTCATTGAAAAAAAAGTATTTTGAATGTAAACAGTCATATATATATATATATATATATATAGACAGATAGCTTGATCCTGAGATGCATTTTGTAAGTTCCATTTTGAAACACTGATGTCATTTTGCAGCTTCTGTTTCGAACAAACACAATAGAAGAACCAGGCAGAAAGGACAGTAATGTAAAAAGTTTAAAGATAAAATTATTAGTTTCTTTAAAAAATTCAGACTGTAATTTCACAAATCTTTCACCTGAACTGCAGCATCTGTTTATCTTACATCCACTTCTTTTGTTACTTTAAAACAATTATTGTTTATATAGAGATGCAGCACAATAAATGTTAACAATTCTAATATACATTTAGTTTCTACGTGACTACAGCACATGATTTTTTTAAAAGGAGGATTCACAAGAATCTTAATTTCTCTAGCTTCATTTTCATTGTCTTGCTAATCAAAGAACCGGTATTTAAAGAGGCCTGATCACTCGTCTAACAAATAAATGCAATCTATTTACTTGGCTTTAATTCTATTTGATTGCCCCCGTCATGTGAGAAGCAGCAAGGCGGCGGAGGAGTTGCTTGCTTATTTTACTCTTGAGCAAAATAGCAGCGGGCGAAAAGGGACGTGGGCAAACTGCATGAGGCACAAACTGAGATTGGAACAATAATTTCAAGTTCGATAAAAACTACTGCATGAAATCTGGGAGTGAATAAATGATCAGTGATTGAAGGTGAAGAAGAGAATCTTTGTTTAAACACAGAACAGCCGCACAACCATAGAAGTATACAAACTGTTGCACAGACTGGATTTTGACTTTCAGTGGTTACAACACTGCAGTGAAGTAGCTTGTTGAGCTGGTGATGACTCATCAGAATTTCAGAGATGCAGTGTTTTGATTTTAAACGACGTTTGGTGTCTTTGACAAAATACCTGCATTTTGAATAAGACGTTTAAGAAAAAAAAGATACCTGGGCCACTTTGATATTATTATTATTATTAATCTCTGAAAAGAGAAGCAAAATTAGGCTGATGGTGGCTTCCTTTTATGACAGGCCACAGCTGTTTTGAGATGTTCAGTTTTTCTCGCCTGCAGGCCTCATTTGATACCCTACCAGTCACACACATGCAAATGAGAGAAATTTATGCCTTAGGCATTTTTAAAAAAAATCAATTAATCTCAAATATATAGTTAAAGGGCCTATTTAACACTGATAAAGACTTGCATGGTATGTCAATTAAACCTGTTAGGCCTCATAGCAAAGCGTGCAACGTCTGGCTGCGCATTAATCTTTCGAAGAAAAAAAATCACAGGAACAATATCTGGAAATTAGTTTAAATTCCAAAACCGAAAGCAATTGCATCTATGGAGACATCTCCTCAGTAAAGCACGCACCGTATGGCAGGGGATGGCCTTCTCGTGTGTTTTGCATCTGTTTGTATCTTATCTGTTGATGTGAAGAGATGCGGATTAACACTGAAAGCCCGGAGAGGCGGAGCGCGTCACGGCGCATCGCCAGGCTAAAAGAGGAGCGTTCTGGCAAATTTAACCCGAATAAATTACACCTTGAGGTGGAAGAGGGGTAAGTGTAGGGTGCAAAGTATACAGGCTATGTGGCGGCGATGCTTACTTCTGCTGTTGCGTGTGTAAGAGTCTGTGTGTGCGCGTGTTTGTGTGTGCGCGCACGTACAGCTGACTGGCCAATAAATCTCTCCACCGCGCGGTACCCTTATCTTGTAGCCACCGATATATTCCGTGCTAGGAGGCCATCAGCTCCAGCGCACACTCGGTTGTTCGTAAAGCCCCGATCCCTTGCACTCCCTGTCCTAAATGGGGATAATTAGCGTCACTTTATCACGCCTCTGCATATTTTCTCTGCGTCTCCCCCCTTCCCTAAAAAAATTACCAAGCAGCCTGCTCTCGTCGCCCGCTCTGTCACAGAAGATTATGGAGACAGATTGCACAGAGCGAATGTGCCGGGCGAGATTAGCGCGGAATAGAGAAAGCAACTGGGCCAATGAATTCCTCGGAAGGGCCTTATCGTGCAATTACACGTTGACATGTTTAACAATCTTGCTGCCTCTTAATCCTGCAGTGCTGCTCTATCTACCCACAGCTACCACGCTATATGCCGGCACACAGACCTAATGCACCGAAACGCAGCACAAATGTACTAAAAGTTATGAGAAATTGCTTTATTTTGAAACTTTGTCCTGCATCCACCAAACGCATTTTTATTTTATTTTTTTTATTTTCCAGATTTCACCGTTGCTGGAATAGCATCTGCACTGGGACATTTTTGAAAAGAGGTGAGATAATAAAATGCATCTTTAAATGGTTTATTGTTAACCTAAATGACTGCTTCACTCTAACAGCTTTGACAAAGTGACAAGAAAAAAAAAAAGAATGTTTTTATGACATGTCCATCCAGAGTGGAGGTGCGACGCAGAAAGTGTCCGTCTTGTTTGGAGCGAAATGTAGACTTTTCAATGTGTCTGCCCAACACACACAATCACCGCCACCACATCCCGACCCACTGCCCCTCCCCGTCCCTCCTGCCTGGCGGTATATCGGGGGCCTGTGTGGGAGTGATTGTGGAGCGCCACTGTAGGAATTTGGCAGCGCCCGTGGTTTGGAGAGCCGCCCCACGCTGAGTCCCATTCAGCGGCCAGCGCGCTGTGAGGTTGGGAAGTTTCAGTCAGCCGTACAACTCAATGGCCCCCACAAAGGCGATTACAAGCCCCAGCGCATTCCTGTAGGGACCTGGGAGAGGCGCAGGTGCGAGGGGGACCGGGGTAACCCGTCAGAGGAGAGATAAAAACGGGACAGTGCTGGGGACCACACAAAACCAGCCACTCCACAGGAACCGGGGATTTTTTGGGGGAGGAAGGAGGAGAAAGGGAAGAATAAGTCTGTAGAAGATGCAAGTTAAGGGGGTGGGGTGCAGCATACTGAATGGTCTCACTGTCCATCACTGAATGAAAGTTCTAAAGGAGTCCCAGCCTGGATTTTACAAAAAGTCACAAGCCCGTTACCGATTTCGACTTACTTCATCTTGATTAATAAAGATAGCTTGACAGAAATTCACATTTATTTAACAGTTTTCATGTATTTTTTTCTGTAAATATTTATAGTCTAAATCTTCACATCTTATTCCACCGGACCATCTGGGCTCTGCTGATTCCCCTCCCTGTATTTTCTGTTTTACTCCCAGTCACATCTTTATCAGTTTAGTCTTAATAAGCTCGAATTTCGTAAATAGAACTTTGTAACAATGTAAAAGCACGTTTTATAAAATTACAAAAGATGATCTCAGACTCTAGTATGAAAAAAAGAAAACCACTGGAATGCTTCGCCTCAAAACTTGCTTTAATCAAACCAAACCAATACATTTTATACAAAAATATATTATACATTTTTGTAATTAATTAGCCACTAAAGTAAAATACATGTTTTATTCAGGCGATGGGGAATTTCTTATTGTCCACCATATCAATATTATACTATCAATATTTTCTTTTGCTTCCATCATGTTGCACCCAGTGGCCATAGTATAGGTAGCTTGCATGATTTGGTTAAGACTGGTAAAGAGCCATGGGTAAAAAAACAAACAACACAGACAGTTTCCCATATTAGACGTAAATGAAGGTTTTGGTCTTTTATGTTTAAGACCAAACTGACCACCCCGTCATCCCACCTGAGATTTCCCTGTCATGTAGAAATGTTATACTTCTTTTATTGGAAAAAAAATGCTAATGGCAGAAATTCAGATGCAAAATGTACGAAGCAAAGTGACTTTTATTTATGTTGCACAGATACTGGGGCTTTATTTTAGCAGCAGAACAACCTTAAGACTTGCTTTTCCCATAGTATTTTGTGTTCAATCCAGAGCTGGTATATAGCATACAGGTGGGAGATTTGCAAACAGGTGGGCATTAAATCCAAATGAAGGAAAGCTAGTTGCTGGTATTTATTTTGGTGGAAACTGAGTTTCTCAGCTGATTCTTTAAACAAGGGTGAGCAAAATAGGAAGTGCTAAATAAGAAATGCAAGACACACAGAGAAAAAAAAATTCCTACAATGCACACATTAAACGTGCATTGTAGGAATGTTGTAGAGCAGTCAGTGCTCATATGAAAACCTCCTTTGGTTACTTAAATGATATAATAAACAGTCTGTCCTGCTGCCCTCTGATGGCAACAGGGATTTATCTTCAAAGAAAAACATACAGCTTCTAGTTTGAGAAGTGTCATCATTCACAATGATCTACTGTGTTTACCTTTAATTAAACAAACCTGGAAATGGCACCAGGTTGAAGCTCTACACGCGTCATACTGCTGGATTAATATTCAGTTTGTGAAGGAGACTCAGACATCATTAATCCTGTGCACCACAACCTTTTTTTTTTTTCAACCTTTCTGGCAAAAGTGGCATTTCATGTTTTATTCCTAAATGCAATTTTAATTATGCTGAAATATGACGCAGAATTTTATCTAAAAATATGAGGCTGATGTCATGTAATTGGCCTAAAGTAACAGCTTTACCGGTGATTACCAACACCTGTAACAGATTCAAAACTGCATACAGAATACTGACAGTTCTATATATTTTTGGAGTACTGCGTTGCAAAGTATAGCTGACAACATACTTAAATAGGATGATCGAATGTTCACCTTTTCCACAAACACTTCTGGCTGTAGATTTGTTGTGTCGTGCTCTCAGGTCTCGAAGCTCTGCACTGTCCACACAGCACTTGAAAGGAATCTTTTCATGTGGTGACTAGCACAACTGTTTTAGTGGGAGGAGAGGGGAAATGTGACTGGCTTTGAAGTTTGAAAAGAATCATCATATCCTTTATTTTATATTCTAGGGTTAGGGTCAGTTCACAAGCACGCAGTGCATGCAGTGCTGCGCTACATTCAGTAACAGCTGAAGTCTCATAATGTGACGAGACCACCGAGAACAGGCCGGCGCAAGAACAGCCGTGTAAAAGACAACTTTTAAACAAAGCTTAGGTTAAAGCTATATTGAGAAGAAAATAAAGATAAAAGGAAAATTGTATAATCTTTGCACACATGCACCAGATTGTCCTCTCAGGTGGCATTTTATTACACTTTGCTTAAAAACTCTGATACAGTCCTGCAATAAATTCCCATCTTCTTGAAGGATGTAGTTTTTTTTTCAGTGTCTTAAAGAAGTGTCAGTTCAACTTTATGGTAATTATTGATCATTCAGCTTGTGATTCTGTTGAACAGAATTGCATTAATACAGAGTGTTATTTCTTTAATTTTGCCCACCCTCAGAGATGCGACTTAAGT
>VUQJ01017716.1:41166-53838 GCA_015108635.1 Andinoacara biseriatus | reverse complement strand
TAAATATATAAATAAAAAAAATTTCGTTTTTTTTTTTTTTTTTAGTAAGAACCCTTCATTAGTTTCAGTTCAACCAGCATTTCAGTCTTTACTTTTTGGATTTTGTTACATTAAAATAAGGCCTGTTTATAGATAGCGCGTGTGTATATATGGGAGCTATTTCTGGATGCTCCAGTAGGAGGTGTCTGCTACATTGGCCACTGCTATGTAATTTGTATAAAGTTTGAGTTCATGCAGATGCAGGATGGTTCAGAGGTTTGGGTGAGGGGCAGGAGTGTTCAGGAGGAGATTGTGTACGTTGCACCAAGCTGCTACTGTAGCTGCTCCACCTCTATTTTATATGCAGCTTCACCCTTGTTGCTGATGAGACCCACAGCTGTTGTGTCATTAGCAGACTTGATGATGTATTGCCACTGAAGGTGGATATATAATCATGGGTTAGCCAGAAGAAGAGTGGGGGGGGGGCTGAGAGCACAGCCCTGAGGTAAACCTGTGCTCACTGAGATTCATCACTTTGCACCTGACATTCTGGCCTTTAGTTATTCAGGGTTGTCGGGATCCTTTTTCTACCTTTACCTCACAGTACAACGTTCCTCAAGTTGACTGTTATTGTGAACTGGCACTATATGAGTAGAATTTAATTTAGTATTGTGTATTGTGCACTTCACACCCACTCATATGTCAGTTATCAGTGTCCTTAACTCCCATTGGTAGCTGCAGCAATCAAATCACTTCAACTCAGTAACTGCCTACTTCACATCACCAGTGGATATTTCCCCTGGTATCACCAAAAGTCACCAAATTTCATTGACATTTTATGGTCTGTGGCCACTGCGCTGCAGCCAGTCTCCTCCTGTGCGTACGAGTTTAACAGCCCATGGCCTCGGGAAATTGTAGTTAACTTCTTCATGTACAGAAAAAGACCCAAAAGTTTAGGAGAACAGATGCAAGAGCTCATGTGCACATCTGTATCTGCAGTGTGTTTTCATACGTGCAGCCTGGTGACAGAGACCTCAGAGACATATTTTTCTCTGATATAATCATCAAGTGCGATTCAAACAAAGAACACAGATGTAGGGTGCATTCGATTCCAAGAAGTGCACTCGTTCACTGAGGACATATTGGACTTGGTGATTTAGCCAGCAATAATAAATGTGAAGGCTGAAAATATACTTTGAGAATAATGCATCAGTCTCAGCAGCATCACGGTCTGTTGTTGTTGCCTGTAAGAGAACATGGCTGTCCGAGAAGAGTTGATACCTGTAAATACACACACAGGCAACAGATAAAACACAACTGAGCATTGAGGTATTGGATAAAAAACACATTTATCGTCTTATGCTAATCCATTTATTCATTGTCTATGGATTAGACCCTCTTTCAACTTAGTATATAACAATTAGTATCCATAGTAGTATTCAATGTTATTGAATACTGTTAATTTTACGTGTTCACCTCTAATTTTATTTAATTGTTTTCTCCATAATGATTTTGGGGCAAACATCTATGGTACCGTTTCTGCTGCTGAGCTTCAGACATGCTTGTCTGACTTCATTAATATTTAATAGCAGGGAGAGATACTGTACACCGCAAGCGATAACAGCCAGCCTCGTATACGTGCTGATATGTATCTAAATGTGTTGTGAAACTGTGTGAGCTGTATTTGTACTCATTTATAGAAGCAGTACGGTTTTCATGATAGACCTACAAGCTGTTAGCTTTCATTCTCACCGAGGCACATTGAGTAGGTCCGTCAGAAGCCAGCAACTCCTACGCCCCTCACCGGCTCTTTCATACACAGTCGTGCTATTTCTGCCTCTTCCTGTATCTCCTTTTGACTTATTCAGTCTGTTATTCTGTGGACAAAAAAAAAAAAGATCCACCTGCTTTCCACCAGGCCAATCAATAGAAGAATAAACTTCCATTCTGGGTTCACAAATATTGCAAGCAATTGCAAAAAGGGGTGAGAATGCTCTAAGGTCACTAGAGAGAAAAATATACTGACTTTACTACCCCGTAACTCCTGTTATAGTAAGTTATTACAGGTAAAAAATAGAATAGGAAAAGTCAAAGAGGTTGTTTTTTTTTTCCCTCTCTGCTCAGCCAGTTGTTTTATGTTCTTCACAGAGTAAAACTTTTACAGTTCTGCTCTCATTAGAAAATGTCCTCCTGTGGCATTTCAGTGGCGACAGTAAAACCGAGGAATCCAGATAAGAGATTTGTAGCTCAGCAGGTCCAATGTCACCTGGCAGTTTATTTGCACTTCTAAAATTTAAAACCGTAACGCTCCCAGTGTTCTTCTTTAAGTAGCTCCGAACTTAGATAAAACAATTTTTTTCCCCACAGTTTGACGCTATCGTACAGCCTGTTAGGAGGTGGATCACACTTATGTTGAAAAAAATATTTTTTCATGCTTTCACCATTACAGCAAACACTGAGTTTAAGTTGTCTGGTGTTTGTAAACACTGCCCTGTGGGTCAGCATGAATATTTGGTGTCTTTAGAAATCTGGAGATCTTGTCTAGAATTTGAAATACTGCATCATAGCTGCACTTCCAGTTTTCTTTCAGTTTAGTTGCAAGTGAAATTTTCATTTGAAAAAAGCTTTTTATTCCTGCCAATGTAACTCAGTCTCTCTGTGATTTAATTCATCCCTACTGGAGTTGTAAGAAGTTTTTGTTTCTTTCTGTTTCTCCCTCTTTTTCTTTGGTTTTAGTTGTCCAGCATATAAAGCGGAGAGACATCATCCTGAAGAGGGAGCTGGGTGAGGGAGCCTTCGGGAAAGTCTTCTTGGCAGAATGTTACAATCTCAGTCCCACCAAGGACAAGATGCTGGTGGCCGTCAAGGTATTATTTTCAGTGGCTAGCTATAAGTATGTGTGTTACAAATATCATTGCATTAATGGTTAGACGTTTTTGGAGACGTGTGTTTGTGTTTGCACGGTAAGTGTGAACCTTTCAGCAGCAGCTGGTTAGAGTAGGTCACAAAGTAAAATATGGTCCGAATTATTGTAAAATAGTTGTAATTGGCATTTAATATTCTAATGGCCAAGCAAAGTGCCCCAAATTTGAAACTCAAGTGGCTACAATGACCTCCTTTAAGCCCATTTTCTGGCTGTTGCCTATATTATTTATGAGGTCCCCACAGCCCCCATACCCATTCTGCAGTGAAGACTGGCTGCTGCATTCTCCTGAACATCAGGTACAGGAGCAGCTATCATGGAGCCAAGTTCCCTCTTTTCAAACTGTTGCTTCCTCTTTGTGATCTGAGAAACTCTGAGCTCCTGTACTGATACTTCATCGGCGTGGTAGCAAAGGCCAACAAGATCTTTAACCCGCACTGGACCCACCAGGGACCCAAGAAGCCGAAATGAAACCAAAGCATCGCGTGCACCAACAGTTGTGGCGTGACTTTTGAAGAACGCCGCCGTTCTCAAAGGTGACAACAAACATCTATGAAGCTCACTAAATAAGCTCACTTGGGCATCTCCCTGGGGCACTGAGAAGAAAATTTAAAGTCACCACGGCTCTGCTGAGTTCCAAGCCTCCTTTGGCATTAACGGGATTGGCCAAGCAGCTCCTGTAGGTGTACCGAAGAGGTGATCAGGCCCTCTTACCCACGTGCTGCATCACAGCCTGTGCATAAACTGGCTTCACTTCATTGGACATCTATGGTTAACCCAATCACAATCTTGATATCGATACTCAGGAAGTAGGGTAGGTGGTGACATCATTAGGGGCTGTGACCTATTGAGTTGCACAAGCGTCACAAGAGTCCATGTTTAAAGTGCAACAACAAGCCGTGGTTTCAGAGGGAGACTTCCTTGTATCTCACAGCTGTCTGGCGAAGCCAAATGAATATGTTGAGTATGAATCCCGGATCTGTCTGATGGAGTTCTAGTCTTTGCTCCTATTTGAAACCTGCCTTACAAACAGTCAGGGGACCGGCAGCATCCATCAAAATGGAGAAACGGGCAGAGGAAAGTTAGTACTCCAGTGAATTTAATGATTTGTTTTAAAGAGATTGAAGCATTTCAAACCACTGTCCCTGTGTGCAGTCACAGAGCTCAATATTGAGTTGTGCTTGGCAGCGCCCAGGGTGAATATGAAGACCTGTCTGAATGTGGAACGTGAATAAGCGGTTGTGGACTCAGCAAAACTACAAACCTAAGGTGGAGAAGAAAAAAAAAAAGGAGAAAACCGCCCTGACCTTGACAACAGAGAAGTGAAACCGGTACAGATGAAGGTGATGGAGTTTCCGGCCGTAACTTTCTTTGCTTCCTCTTACAGAATTAACAAATCAGTTTCTGAGTAAACCTTGACCTCTTTAAAATAGAATACTATTTGAATTTTCATTTGAACAAGCTCCTGCCTGTGAGAAAGCAGGAAGCGGCTCTCTGAATACTCTTAAAAGGTCAACAAAGGGAAAATTCATTGCAGCGCTTTGCCTCAATTTATCGTGTTCGAGCACTTTGAAGGTATTGTTTTGGAGGAATGCCCAGACAAGAAACATTTCCTTAAGAGTGCGGTTTGATTTGGTAATAGAATTTTATGGCCATTTTACCTACTCTGCCGTACATCTCAACCACCTCCAGCATTGCAGTGCACGAAGAGCACATATGAGTAAATGCATTTCCATGACAAGGTCATTCCATCTGTAATAATGTCAGCAGAAGGCTGGGAAAACAGGTCTGTATGCCAAGGAGATCCAGAATATCAACTCTCCCTATATTCATGTTGCGGATGAAGCTTCAAGTCTTTTTCTTCTCTCCTCCAGCAGACGCAGCAATAATATGTTATTGTGTTTATTGAGCTGAATTGAACTGATATTTTTGATACTAGTAAGAATACAAATAGCATCTGTGCTCCACTTCAGAGGAGTTCAGTGTATTTCCCTGCCTGATCCTATCACCAATCAGATCAATTTTTAGTGCGCGTTGAGTTCATCTCTACTGCACAAGCAGCTGTGATGGTCTGAAGATGTATTGTGAGCAGTAAAACTATCTGGCACCAACATATTAACTGCAGGTCCCTTAAGTCCTGGAAGTTTGAAGTTGGAGGAAAACCAGGATGTGCATCCACACCAACTGTCTCAGGTCATGGTTCATCCTGGCTTCATTTTTTTCTGTTTAACTTTCAAAACATTATCTTCAGAAGATCTATTCATTTTCTCTCGCCTATCCGGGGGCCGGGTCGCGGGGGCAGCAGCCTAAGCAGAGAAGCTTCCCTCTCCCCAGCCACCTACTCCAGCTCATCCGGGGGGACCCCAAGGCGTTCCCAGGCCAGCCGAGAGATATAATCTCTCCAGCGTGTCCTGGGTCTGCCCCGAGTTCTCCTCCCAGTAGGACTTCACCCAAGAGGTGTCCAGGAGGCATCCTAGTCAGATGCCCGAACCACCTCAACTGGCTCCTTTCGATGTGGAGGAGCAGCGACTCTACTCTGAGCCCCTCCTGGATGGCTGAACTCCTCACTCTATTCCCAAATGGAGAGGCCTGCCACCCTTCAGAGGAAGCTCATTTCTGCTGCTTGTATTCACAGTCTCCTTCCTTTGGTCACTACCCAAAGCTCGCAAAGGTTTCTTTAACTTTCCAATTTCTCTGATATCCAACATGGTTAGTATCTGATCCCGCTGTTCACATCCAATAATAACACAATTTTCTGTCTAATGTATAAGACACAGGAAATAACTGCTGAATGCTTTCCTACATTATCCCTTGTGTTTTTAATGTGCTGGTGCTGATGGGGATGGAGCTGAAAGTGGGCAAACCAGCTCTTAAATAACTATAGTGACAAAGTAACAAAAATATAGTGACAAAAAAAAAACTATAAGTGCATTTCCATCCATCTGTATTTATGAACCAATGTATTTTTGCATCAGTAAAAGTTCAGTGGAAGCAACACTTATAATATTTGCCAGACAGAAGCTGTACAGTATTTGGATTTTTTTGCTCTGCATTTGAATGGAAAACAAGTTTAATAATCCTCAGCTTTCAATTTCTGCTGCAGAAAAATTAAAAAAGATGCTGATATTTATGTAATAATGTTTTGCTTGTGCTCCAGTTTAGTTTAGCATGCCAACACCTGCTAATTAGCATAATTAGCTGATTTATTAAATTTTTTATTATTTTACTGTGGACCTTGAAAGTCCTTATTAAATTTCACAGTAGTCCACACAACAATTATCAATTTCACTCAAAACTTGGATTGTCAAGGTCACGGTGGCGCCGGCGGGCGAATAAAGTGCAGACTGAAGCTGTCAGGCAGCGCCGGCATACGAAGAGAATAAAGTAACGTTTCTCTCATGTTGCTGTTGGTTATCTAACATAGCAATGAGTCATCATTTTGAAAGTGTTAAATATATCTGTCAGTGCCTGCTACCAAGAAAAGTAGGGCTTGTGTTTGAATCATCACCCAAATTTAGCAGATTTACATTTTTAGAACAATGAAGCTGTTCACTAGTTTAAAAAATATATATTAACAGGATGCAAAGGATGATTGATTCCCCAGTGACGGGTAAAAGAAGACTCTTTTTTTTCCAGACTTGCACTTTTCAAAAAAAATGCAAATCTGACTTTTTATTTCCTTTTTCAGACTCTGAAAGATCCCAACCTGTCGGCCAGGAAGGACTTCCAGAGGGAGGCCGAGTTGCTGACCAACCTGCAGCACGACCACATTGTTAAATTCTATGGCGTGTGCGTAGATGGAGACCCTCTCATCATGGTGTTTGAATACATGAAGCATGGGGACCTCAACAAATTCCTCAGGTGAGCTTTTCAATGAAAATTGAACATTTCTTGAAATTAGCAGGATAATTTGGCAATCCACGCATGTGCGAGTATGCCAGCCCTGCCTTATGTGGAACTGTCCGCCCGCTCACCCACAGTACGTATACTAAATGGAAAGTAACACTCCTAAAAACCTGAAATTCTTTGGTGAAATAGCTGCTGCAAATATAATATCCGGCCTGCTTCACAGCCTTGTGCGTTAGCAAACACGAGCGCTTTAGTGCTTTTGTTCCATAATGTCAGACTGTACCAAGGGAAGTGACCTCTGATAAGCTTCAACAAAAGCGACACGATGCCGGTACAGCAAGCTCTTTGGTAATGGGAAGCTTCACTGGAGCTGATGTCAGTGTGCAAAGGAGGAGTCTGAGGAAGAAATGTTCTATTTCAAGTGTGCTGACAGCAACAGCAGTGTGTGTGCGTGCATGTGTGTGTCTGTGTATGCGCACGTGTGGTCTATCTTGTTTTTGAAATTTCAGCAATAGCTGAAAAGATGACATGTTACGATGGAGTGTGAGTGTGAATGTCTGTGTGCATTCAAGAGTGCGTGAAGACTTTCTGTTGGGAAATCATTCCTGAAATGAAAGGCAATGTCACGAATGATGAAATTCTTTCATGCAAGGTGCAAGACGTGGCGGATTCTTGGTCTGTTGGTCCTCTTGGTCACATTTTACAGATGAGATGGGCAGGGAATCAATAGGAGTGAATAGAAGATCTAACGTCCGGGTCCAAGCTCAACCGCCAGATAAACGGGGGGGGGGGGGTAGCCTGCTCTTATTCAGCCATTACTGTGTGTCTGGGAAGTAATGTAGGAAGAGGAAAGACAAAAGGCACACTCTAAGAAAAAGAACTACTAATCCTCCAGCAGTCGAGTGGAATTATAACAGAAACACTAAAAACAAGAAGAAAATTGAGCTGCTCTAAAATTCTGAGTTGGGGATGGAAAAAAAGCCCGAGAGAGAGTGAGAGAGCGGCAGTCCTCGCTGCGTGACGCCTGGCCTGTAATCACAGTGACGAGAAGGTGATGAGAACAGCAGGACGTCTTCACAGGAAATTAGTTCTTCATCGTCACCCAAAAACCTGCAGTCAACCTGTTCTGGTAAATGTACAGTACTTTGATGAAAATCCAGAGACTTGGTTAAAATTCCTGACAAGTTGGAGTACATGAAACTTTTGCCAAGGGAAAAAAAAAAATCCTCTAAGCTCACAGCTTACGACCACAGAATTAATAAAAACAGACACATAACAGTTTATCACTGCCAGTAAAGCAGCCTGAGCGCTTGCAGGGTATAGTTCATTTGTTAATACTTCTAACAGTCTCACTTTATTATGGTAATTATCCTCAATAGGTACAAAGAGGCACATATATTGCCAGAATAAGGGCTTATTAGAAGTATAAGGAACTTTGGATTACTTCTTAAAGGGGCAGGCTCATTCAGCATTCTGTAATGCAGAATGTACACTTAAAGGTCCCACATCCAGTAATTAAAGTGCAGCTATGAAACTTAAAACACAGCTCTTTTTCTAATAATAAAAGTTGGTTTCATAAGAAAACTCTTGGTCTTTAGCCTGTATATAAAAGTACCGTAAGCCTGCATCCTTTCAAAAGACCAGCAGGGGGCAACTCTTTTGGATTGCAAAAAGCAGTCTGGTTGAATACAAGTCTGTGAGAAAACAAGCCTTCAGCTCCCTCGATCTGTGACGCCAATAAACGCTTTCCCGATTAGTTTATGGTCTCAACTGCTTCCTTCATGTCTGTCTGAACACAACAGTATGTTTCAGATGCAACATTTAACGTTAACATTATTCATAACTGCAGCAACGTAAATAAAAATACACAAAATGCCCTCTGTTATGTGTAACTCAGAGCCCACGGCCCAGATGCCATGATCCTGGTAGACGGCCAGCCACTGCAGTCCAATGGAGAGCTGGGCCTTTCCCAGATGCTGCACATCGCCACCCAGATTGCCTCAGGCATGGTTTACCTGGCCTCCCAGCACTTTGTGCACAGAGATCTGGCTACCCGCAACTGCCTGGTGGGCAACGGCCTGCTGGTCAAAATCGGAGACTTCGGCATGTCCAGGGACATCTACAGCAGCGACTACTACAGGGTAAGCTTCAGCCAGTATTATCTGGTTCTCTTGTCATTTCTGATTAAAACTAATAGCTGTGTGTGGGAGTGACTGAGGCTGAAACTATTTCAACTTTTTCAACACCTGAGACAATTGTGCCTCATTCAGCCAGCCTCCTCTCTGTGCTGTGTAGTAATAAAGCCTTTGCGGCTGCTAGTTAGAGACATATTTCTAATGTGTGAAGGCTGTTGCTCTGCTGTGTCATTTTATTTAATTTTTCTTTTCTTAAGAGCATTATCAGATCTCCCATCCATAATACAGCCCCAGGACTCCACAGCCAGCCATACATTCAGGCGAGGATGGAGCTGTTTAGCAGCATGGTAGGAGATGAGATGAGCCCGCTGAGCCTCTAGCCTAATGCTTAAAGGCTTGTTTATATAGCTTCCAATTCATGTCTCTTCTACTGTTTAACACGATTAGCGACGATGAATGCCAGGCGGCAACTACTTTGCTGGAGAATTTAGCATTTTTGCTGAACAAATAAGTGGAGTGATGGCTGCTACAGATCTGGCTGCTTTAAAAAGCCTGGGCCTGTGAAATGACTTTAGGTGCGCCTGATTCTGTTTTCCCAGCGTGACACCTGGGAATGGTTCGGACATTGCTTGGGGCAGCGCCAGCAGTTATGAGGTACTTGCCTGCTGGGTAAGCAGCTCTGCACACATGAAATAATTTGTGAGGAAATTTAAGGGGGAGATGCTTTTAGTGTTTGGTGCACGAGTCTGTCCACAATCTGTGTAATGGACATATGAGTGATTCAGATTATTTGTTCTTGTTGTGAAACAATTATGGCCGGACTCTGCGCGTCCTCTTCGATGCAGGCTCAGTGTGAGAGGCTGGGCTCACAGCAGGTCGAAGGGTTGCATGAGGCGCAATGGATTCTAGCTGAGCAGAAGACTAACATACATATATATATTTCATATATGAATTCAAACTCAAAATCATTTTCGCAGCAGAATAGCTTCACCTGACCAGTTCGATTTGAGCATTTAAGATCTTGGAGAAAAGTAGATCATAACTCTTTGCAGTTTCAGAATTGCCTGAACTTGGAGTCATTTGCATTTAGCACAAATTAAGTGGAGTTAAATTGGACTGTCAGCAGTGATCCTGTAATGGAAATAACAGACACGCCCTTTGATGCAGAAGGGAAGATGGACGAAGATCCAGAGCTGCTGGCTTGTCTGGATGACACAAAAATTGAAACCCAGCTTGCAGCAAGAGTCTGTCCACAGAGGTGGTTTGGTCACCTGTGTCCCAGCCCTCGGACAAATCACAAGCTATTGCACTAGGTTGCTTTCTAGGGCCTGATTTATGTTGTGATTGAATATTAGAATGTAGGATTGTAAACAACTATATAACAAATTCACTTCTCTTTAACTCCCAGCCCCTCGGCGGTATGACTGTCGCTCTGGTAGCTCTTTGTGAACAAGTAAAATTTAACACCGACT
The DNA here is from genome assembly GCA_015108635.1 of Andinoacara biseriatus. Taxonomy (NCBI): domain Eukaryota; kingdom Metazoa; phylum Chordata; class Actinopteri; order Cichliformes; family Cichlidae; genus Andinoacara; species Andinoacara biseriatus. The sequence goes on along the minus strand of VUQJ01017716.1, from coordinate 43,480 downwards.
GTGTTTTTTCCATTTTGGCTAAAGAACAACCCATCTTACTTTCTCAGTCACAGCTGAATTAACAGGCAGACACAAACTCAGCCAAAAGACTAAATGGTTCTGTTGTCTCAACAATTATACGCCTAATATACAAGTGCTGTGAGTTACCAGCTCAGTCTAAGGAAAGAGTACGTTTTAATAGATATGAAACCAAACGGGACAAGCAGGGAATGTTTGACATGCCTTATAAGGATTTACATTTTTGTTTGTGTGAGTGAAAGAAGCATCATATGTTTAAGGGAGCGGGAAGCCTGTGAGGGATCGTGTCCTTGACACTCCAAAGTCCTGCTGGTTGTTTGGGGTGTCCGTGCAGAGCGAGGTGGACATGAGGGTGATAAGGTGAGGCTCCAAGCACACCTTATCACCCTGACCACCACCAGCAGGAGTCTCAGGTGGGGGTGATAAGGTCAGTCTCTTGGCAGGTGAAAACAAACAGATGCTTACGTTGTGTGTAGCTACACCCTGCGAAGGCCAACAATGGGACTGCTGGAGGGAAAAGAACACAGTGGGACTGGCCAGTGAAAACTGAAAAATTTAAATTTAAGGAGTAAAATGAAGAAAAATGCAGTTTTCATCTTATTGTGAGTCCTCTGAGTTTATTGGTCAGGAAGTCTCCTTTTCATTGTTGACAAGGAAACCAAAACCAAACCAAGTTCTGTGGTTATGATGAAGAAAAAAGACACACGCACACACACACACGCACACACACATACACGCAGCCTCTGCAAGTGAGGAATGGAAATAGTATTTTCAAATCACTGTGTTGGATTAGGCAGAAACCAGAGAAAGGGTTTGTAAAAGAAAAAAAAAAGAAAAAGGGAACCCGTGTCAGTTTGAATTTATTGTGTATTTGTGCATATTTGGATGTGTGTGGCCCGAATTGTTGTGAAGCTGCTGTTTGGTGCGTTGTGATAGCATCACCGCCCGCCTACAAAGAGGAATATTGACAGAACCCAGAGATAAGGAGCTCCTAACAGTATTGGACACTTTCCCTGTGTTGAGTGATTATAAATAGCAGCATCCTGCCAAGAGTACAATCCTCCCATAGCTGACTAGTCGTATCGGTGTTTGTTGCCCTTTGGGCCTACAGAGACACTTTGCAGCACAAGGGAGCTATTTAAAAAAAAAAAAGAGAGAGACAAATATTGTCCGAAATCAGTTCCATCTGTCACGTCCTCGCACTGAAAAGTACTCACTTTTGTGTTGCTTCAAAAGAGACAACTGCATAAGCCAGTGCAGGCCGACGGCAGCGCCGGTGAAGTTGTTTTATACCATCGCCTCACGATATATCAGGAAATGTTTTCCAGGGCCCAGAGAGTGAAGCACTAAATTATACATGGTTAGGTGGGTAAAATGACAGTGAATGCTCTAAAGGTGGCAATGCATTAAAGCTGCAAGAATGAAAAGAGAGTGAAAAGCTGTTTTTCTTTTCCTGTTGTTGTTTTTGGAAAGGTTTCAGGAGGACGGATGCAGGTTTTTCCTTATGTTGAATGTTCTGTCTAATGAGGAGTCCAGGATAGCCGCTGATTTGTAAGAGTAATTATCTGTAATTTTGTCATTTGTGCCATGTTCAGTTCCTGAGGCTTGAAAAGGTGAAAAGTTCAGGAGAAATTTTCACTTTGGTTACTTGAAAGCTGCAACGCTGGGCACCGGTTTATCTATGCAAACAGAGGCATGGCCTCATATTATGAACACTGGCATAAAAGTTCTTCTCAGATGATAATATGTGGAGGCTTAAATTTTGTACTTTTTTTCACCAGAGGTTATTAAAAATTCTTCAGACTTTTCTCCAGTGGTTCGCCTGCAAGCCGAGTGTTTTCATTTAGCAAAGTTAGGGGTTGTTCTTCATTTCAGTGAGTGCAAAATAGTCTGAATGTAAAATTTAATATTTCCAAGGAAGAGAAATATGTGTCCAGTGATCCTCACTTGGGTAAATAAGGACAACAAAAATTCAAATCTTACATTCAGTATTTATAAGGAAAATAGAACTGAGTGTGACTCATAGTTACGGGCTAAGGGATTCCGAACACTGTAACACTGTTACAATCTAATGACTCATTTTCAAGGACTTAGTGTTCTTTGTGACTCTGGAAAGCCTCTGCTTACCTGCGCTGCCTTTCTTTAAGGGAAAATGGTCACCGTGTTTCTCTTATTTCCAGGATCAAACAGATGCTACTCTGCTGTATTATTTATCAAGCACAAGCTCAAAACCGTATGCAGCTTGGTGCTAATGAGTACACAGGCCATATTTATTACTTCTGCATGGAAGGATAAA
>VUQJ01017716.1:27016-41146 GCA_015108635.1 Andinoacara biseriatus | reverse complement strand
GATAAAAAAAGTGCGTTCTACTATTTCCCTTAGGTTTTCTTTTGTTTTCTTCTTTGCCTAGCACACAGCTGTCTTATATGATGACGCTCTTATGGAGTACATTTAGTAAATGTTTTTGCTTTCTTTTTGAAAAGTAAATGGAGAGATTGATGGCACTCTTATACCTCTGTGGGATATTTAACGATAAAGCCAGCATCTGGTTAGCTTAGCCTGACAGGAAGAGTGGAAACGATAAGGGGGGGGGATTGGTCTGCTTCGAGCTAAAAACTGGTGTAAGAGTGGCAGGTTCCAGACTCTTCCTAAACTAATGTATAACAATAGCAACCAAAACATCAAGTAAATAACATATTACATAAAATATATAAATTGATTTGCATGTCCTTGAGTGAAATAAGTATTTGAACCCCGACAATCCAGCCACGATTTTGGCTCCCACAGACTGGCTGTGTGTCTATGTGGCAATCAGTCAGTTACTGTTGCTCCTGATCTCAGCTCATAATGTGTGTAAAGCACACCTGTCCACACAGTTTCTTCCAATCCGACCTCTCCACCACCGTGGGCAAGACCCTGATGTCCTTTGACATCGGAGACTGTTCATTTCTTTGTGAGCAAACTTACAAATTCAGCAGGGGATAAAATACTTGTGTCCCTCACTGTATCCCCAGAACTATTCTTACTTTCTAGCTGTTTTTGCCCTTAAGTAATCTTGTTGATTCAATCTTGACATGGTGGTTAGCACTGCTGCCTCACAGTTTGAATACCATCTGGAAGGCCTGGGTTCGATTCCACCTTGGCCCGGCCTCTCTCTCACTGTGTGGAGTTTGCATGTTCTCCCCCGTGTCTGCGTGGGTTTCCCCCAGGTACTCCGGTTTCCTCCCACAGTCCAAAGACATGCACTTACTGGGCTAATCTAAATTGCCCATAGGTGTGAATGTGAGTGTGAATGGTTGTCTGTGTTTCTGTGTTGGCCCTGCGACAGGCTGGCGACCTGTCCAGCCTCTCGCCCTATGTCAGCTGGGATAGGCTCCAGAAAAGGATGGATGGAAATTCCTTCATCCTAGACAGCAATGGCTGGATGTTGTGAAAGGGTTTTTCTTTACCATGGAAAGGATCCTGCGATCATGCACCACTGTTGTCTTTCATGGCTGCTCCTTTTTTTTTCACAGAACTTACTAAAATTCTTATAATTTTTGGTCACTCATAATGTACAAACACTATCAATCCTGTTTCTTTTGAATTGAGATCCTTTGACTGCATGTGAAAGGAGTGGGTCCTTCCAAATGCAAATGCAATATTTAGAATCCACTCCAGACTTTTAACCTGCTTGATTGATGAAGAAATAGTCAAGAAATTACCCACTATAAATTTACATTTTTAAAATTCTTTAACCTTTAAAATAAAGCTGAACATCTGCGCTTTATCTTAATCTGTCCTGGTGCCAAAGTTATGAAAACTGTGTCACTGTCCAAACATTTGCTGACCTGGTTGCATCCAAATGCTTAAAATTATGCAGAACAAAGTCAGCAACAACACTGAGGCCCTACTGTACCTTTCTTCCCATTGTATAATCAGCCTGGCGAGCTAGATACAGAAAATAAAGCAAAATTGCAGGATAGCAATAGTGCAATGTGTATGTGTGTGTCTGTTTTAAAAACCTTCAGAAAGTTTCACCACCCACTGGCATGCAGTGGCCAGAGTAGATACCACTTTATCTCCACTTGGCAGCAGCGCAGCAGGTAGAAACCTAATGGACATCATAGCCTCTAAAAGTGAACTTGTGTTTGCTGCTGTTTGAGCTGGGAGAGCAAAGATAGCAACACGGTTAAAGCAGGGAGAGAGTTTCTCAAGATGGTTATCGGGGGCCTTTAAGATGTCTGGGGCCTCCTAGGGCTCCCTGCAGGCCACGGAGCGCCCATCGAAGAGCCCGGCTGGGCCAGTAATCTATCCCCCTGCCATGCTGCTATGCTCTCCACGCCGTTAATCCAATCACTCCCCTGCCACGGTGGGACAGGCAGAGCACTAATCCAGTTTACACAGCAACAAAAAAAAAAAAGCCAGACTCATTCCTCACTCCCTGCAGAGCATTGCCAGCTTCTTGATGTGACATTGAGTGAGAAAGATGAGGATAATTACAGGGGCAATTATTTTATTTTTATTATGTGTTCAGCTTCTTTTCTCCTTTTCCCCCATGTTCCGAGCTAATTACCATGGCCTTGTCACAAAAACCCAAGGTGATGGCATGCAATCATTTGGGAAGCAGCGAGTCAGCCAGTTTAACGCCCCGTGCCACGGCTGCTCCGTTTGAATCATTAGTATGCATCTGATGAGGCTGAGCCTTGCATGCAGTGGGCAGGGAGGACCTCAGATAAGTCATTTAGACTAACGGGTACTTAATTAATTTTGTTTAATCTTTATAAAGCTCCACAGAGGGACAGATTGGTATACAGCCCCTCGCCAACTTCTTCACCTCACGCTCAGCCCACCTAGCTTACCTCGACCCAGAGGTTTTGCATAATAGGGGCAACTAGTCTCTGCATCAATATTGGCTTAATGTTGTGTACAATGCTAAACTATGTCATGTGTAATGAGACCAGGTGGAGTCTGTGTTCATTTGGCCCTTAGCTTGAAGTGAAACCCTAAAGAATAAGTTTAAGGGTGTATGCGAGGGAGAACTACTGCCAGTGGCATTGTCAATAAGTGTGTTAATTCAGAATGTGGAGAAAGGGCACCTTACTTGGAACACCTCTTGAATTTATGTTTATCTTAATTACTATTTTATCTGTCCTACCACTGAAGGAAAAACAGCAGCTTTGATTATCTTCCAAGGTGGTGACGGATCATAATTGTTTAGGCTGGGAGCTGGCAGGGAGAGACTCGAGAAATTAGGAGGTAAAGGAACGCATCTTTGTAACACCTCAGATACCCTTGAGCAACTTATAGAAAGGCAGTGTTTCTACAGTATAGGAGTCAGGAGAATCCTACAAAAAAAATGTGTCCTTTGTGGGATTAGTGGAAGACGGCGGCTTTGAGGTATAAACGTGCAAATATGTCGATGTGAAGCAGCAAGATGGAGGTAAAAAATTAACGTCTGCCCAGCAAACCCTCGGGGTGGCTGGGGAGCCTTATTTCAGCCATTATCCTGACATAATTCATACTTAATTCTTGTAATTGTGTTTTATGAGAAAAATGTGTCAGTGGCCATTTTCATGGGTAAATCTTCTAAGATACAAATACATTAATAAACATCTTTTCCTACACGTTTTTATCCACTGCTTTTCCACGTGGGAGTGGATGGATTTGAAGACAGATGTAAAACGTGTTCACTAAGCATGGAACGGAAGTGAAGTCACGTCCTCCAGTTTGACATCCTGGAGGTTAATGGAGTGTGATTCTGATTCTCAGTCAGCATATAGATGTCGGTAAAGAAAAGTGTCTTGTTGACCTGCAGGCCCTGTGTACAAATATCGATTTGTGTTCAGTGCAAGGAAAGCAAGCAACTTTGGTATAACGCTGCCAAGTAAACACTCTACACACCAGATATCGACTGAGTCGGGACACCTGAGACAGGCCGCTACAATCTGGAGTTCAAGGTGCAAAATGGCCCAAAATACCTACAACCAGGTATTTTGTGTCTGTATAAACGAGGGCATAAAAACACCTTGAGGTTCTTCTTTCTTGGTTTCCATTGTATATGTCATAATAAGGCTTGCAAACCATTTACCAGGCAGTTCTTCGAGGCACCATCATGAGTCCTCTTTACTTTACTTGTGTGCATTAAAATGACTCTCAGTCATCAAAATTAACCTTTTTCAAAGAAGGTTGCGTTCCTCTTTTAAATGTCAGTCTCACTTCAGGTTCAAATTTAGCTTAGTATAAGATCTAACGACTTTTAAAAGTGGAAATTAGCACCTTTTCGTCACTAAGATAAAGCAGATCGTACTCCACAAGTGAGTTCTGAGTCATATCTGTTTTGCACCTACTGTCTGCCAGGTTTCACTGAAACTAGAGGAAAAAGCTACAGTTGGCTTGTTAATACATTATGACTCATTTAGACTATGAAATATTGATAACGAGGGACCTGTGGGACCTGTGGCTTTATCAAAATGCTCAATTAATTTGTTAAAAAAAAAAAAAATCCAAATTGCTGTTTTTAAAACTGCTATTTGAGTAATTCTACAGTCACACTGGGGAAAACAGTGACTGGAGACAACTAGTGAAACTTTGTGCAATAACTGTGATCTTGTTGGTTATTTTCTTTTACTGAGTTAAAGTGGAAATAGCTCACAATAGGGGTGTACAATGAACTGATATTAATGGGTTCCTGAACCATGTCAGTGCCATGAAGGCGGCTCTCACCCCGGTTAAATGCTAAGCACAAAACGGTCGGGATGCAGGTTATGTTCAGAGTTTCAAGTTCAAATTTTCCCTAATTCTTTTATTTACGACATGTTTTAAGTGCAGTATAGATTTTTTTTTTTGCTGGGGGAATGCATTTATATGTATTTATATGTGTAAATTTTAAGCTATACGTCAGTAATGTTACAAGTGAAGCCCAGCTGTAGAGTTACAGCACTGAAACTGTGCACTGGAATGTGTGTGTATTTATTTGGTGATGCAGAAAATGTATAAATGTTTTTTTAATTTGATTCTAAGTATAGGATCGAGCTGCTAATTGTCTTTTACACTGTTGGAATTGCAGCTAAACACACACCAAGAATACCTATTTAATCAATAAAATAAATTTCACATTGATCTGCCGACAAACTCAAGTGATTTCCATGTCTCATTTATTAGGCTACGGGATGATAGCATTTAATATTTAAATGTATTCAGTTTAAAGTTTCAGAGCTCTAATCTGCAGACGTCACATCAGAAATAAACAGCAGCACCGAGAATGCATTCAGCATTAAAATAATTAATTGGAGTATAAAATATTGATTTTACTTGTCTGTGCACTAAATCCAAACATCAACGATTTTCTGCAGCGCTGATTTCTTGTCTTATTTGCAACAGTGTTACATTCAACTGTTAGATTTTAAAGATTTATAGATTTTCATCACTGCTTTTTCATCTTTACCTGATCGGAATAAGCCGCGCTCCTAGTGGAAGAAGAGTCATGACGCGTAAAACGCCCGTTTTATGCGAGCGTGCAGAGAGCCCAGCTCAACGGAGAAGGCTGAAGGTCGTCAGCTAATGCTAGCAAGCCTGGTTAGCATGCTGCATCCACAAACACGGCAAAAGCTATGTGCTAATTAACAGTGCCTGAAGGCCCAGCATACTCTAGAGGGCCCTGTGCTCACTGCCCGGCACCGTGGAGCCCGATTGGCATTTAACATAGAATAGCAGGACTGGCGGACCCACCAATGGCGTCTCTTTCACAGATGGGAGCAAGTTCACCCTGAGCATGTGTGACAGGCATGGATATGTCTGGAGAAGCTGAGAACATTATGCTGCCTGTAATATGGTGGGTCAGTGATGGTCTGGGGAGGCATATCCATGGACGGACTCATAGACCTCTACAGGCTGACACCGCAATTAGGTATCGGGATTAAATCCTTGGACCCACTGTCAGACCCTGCACTAGTGCAGTGGGTTCCTCCTAGTAACGCAACGATGCCCGGCCTCGTGTGGTGAGATTATGAAGACAGTTCCTGGAGGATGAAGGACTTTATGCCTCTGACTTTCCACCACACTCGCCTGAGTTAATGCAACACCTCTGGAACTTTATGTTTCGGTCTATCCAGTGCCACCAGGTTGCACCTCAGACTGTCAAGGAGCTCAGTGATGCCCTGGTCCAGATTTAGGAGGAGATCCCCGAGGACACCATCATTTCATTAGGAGCATGGCCTGATGTTGACAGGCATGCATACAAGCACCATTTGTACCATTTTGAGTTCCTGCCATAAATTTAGGGAAAAAATGGAGAAGCCTGCCACATTATTTTTTGCAGTTTGATTTTTTTTTTTGGGTGTCTTTGAATTAAGCCCTCTGTAGGTTGTTAATTTTGATTTTCCATCAAAAATTTGGTATCCTTTTGAACACATTACCCAGTCCATATCAGTATACAGTAGATATCACAGTGATTTTTTTTTTCCTCGGTAAGATCTGTGTTTTTTAAAGTGTTCCTTTAATTTTTTGAGCAGTGCATAAAGAATCTATGCAAAAAAATAAGATAACAAGACTTGAAAATCTCATAATATGAAGAACTATATTAACTTGCAACAAACAAGGCAGACATGACACAGAAAGCTAGGACCATGAGATATGTCTGAGCCCCAAGGACCATGACAAGTAGTCAGCAGTGGAAGAGCTAACACATAAACTTGGCGCTTTTAAAACCTAATGTAGGACTTCGAGAAGGTTGCAGATGAAGGACATATAGAGGAAAACAAACACAGGCGTCATACTCAGCAACTAAATTTGATGAAGTGTACAAACTAAAGGACACGCTGAATAAATGCCCAGGAAGGAGCGGGCTTTTGGCAGACTGACAAATCTCATGTTTCTTTGAAAACATCCACCAAGATTCATCTGCTGCGTCAAGCTGACACACAGAGATTGTGTTTGACTTTCAAAGGAAATGTGCGATGAGCGCACTACGGAACTAGGAGGTAATTAGTAAGACTCGAGTTGATTTTTTTTTTTTTTTTCCTCGATACTTAAAATGCCACGCAGCACTCACAGCTGAAGGCACACAGATGTTGGAGCCGGTAAATGGAGTTGGGAAAAGAGCTTATTATGATTAAATGAATCTGATTGTGTTGTAACCCAGAGGTACAGACAGGAGGAACCATGTGAGGGTGAATTCAGCTACAAGCTAAGAGGTTTTCCTAATGATGATTTCAGAGCCGATGGCATGTCTGACTGGATTTTATTTAGTCCTAAACCACAGAAAATGAGCTCAGAAGGATGGCTGGATGGATAGGTGGGTGGATGGATGGATGGGTGGATGGTTTTGATGATGGACAGATGACAGATGTGTGTCTGATATGCTGCAGGAGTACTTTCACTGACTTCAAGATAAAAACCTCAAAGGGGCTTAAAGCTCGTCGTATTTTATCTCGACAAAACTGTCAAGATAACAACAGCAAAGGCCAAAAACTGAACCAGATAACACAAATAAATGACAGCAGGAAGTGATGGGACAACAGAATCCTTACAATTAGTTTTGCCATTGGTACTTTGTGTTTGTATTATAGTGTTATAAAATAATAGTGATGTGATGAAGTAGGATTAGGATAAACTAGAATGTAGTGTGTAATTTAAATCAGTATGTATACCACTGTCTGTTTAGGTCTACTTGGCAACAAATATTCTGTTGGTTTCATACTGTCTGTTGAAAGCTGTCGAATGTTTACTCTTGAGATCAAATAGTGCCAATTAATTAATCGAACTTTGTTCATGTGTTGATAAGTATGTGGTTATGACAGATATACAGATGCACAGCTCAGTAAGATCCCTTTGAGCTATTTTCAGATTATCAGTAAACTTTTCCGACAGTCTGTCACGCTAAACATTTCTCCAGCGGATGCCGAGCCGCCTGCATGCTAAAAAACAAAAATCTGACTGTTGAGCGCCACAGTATTCGCTGTAAGCCATGCTGCCCTCATATTCTGAGCTGAAACTTGCAATACTCTGCAGCTCGCTCCCACATCGGTCTTATTCAGCCCGACACCGCCATGATTAAAACACAGTCACTGACACGAATGGGAAATAGATCTTAAAACAATGCCTGCTAATGGAAGCTGATGATTAATGAGCGATTGTTTAATCGATTAATATCCACCCTGGAAGGATTTACAGCGGGGGGGCTTCATTTCATGTGCTGCTGGTTTGCAGACACCAAAGAGCTTCAAGCTGATATGTGCTATTCTTCAACTGTCCCTGCCTCATGCAGATCTCATAAACGCAGGTTTGCATGTCGCCATGTTGAATCCAAACACTTTCCTTAGAACCCTTATGAACTTCTTTACCATGGCGTACTACATGTGTTCAGCAGTTCTCTTGTCCTCCTGGTTGATTATTTAAAAACTGATTAAATTCCACATTCAGCTCCATGCTGTGAGACTCTGATCCTCTGCTTAATGCCAGCGCTTCTGCAGAAAAAGGATTGCTATTTTACTTCAAGAACAAAGGGGCCGTTTTATATGATAACCTAAAGAATTTGGAGCGCTTCAATGCATACAAAGCAGTCAGCATTTTTCTATGTTGCATCAGTGTCAACATTCAGCGGCACAGCCAGCATTCATGAAATGTTAAGCCCAGCATATCAGTTGCATGTAAGGACAGTTAATCCCCAGACACTAGGGAGTTGCGTTGATGACTGAGTCTTCTTATCTCTGTCTTAGCTGCAACATTTCTGTTTGCAATAAAGATCTCCTTTCCTCTCTCCTCCTTTCTCCCCTCAGGTTGGAGGACATACCATGCTACCTATTCGCTGGATGCCCCCAGAGAGCATCATGTACAGGAAGTTCTCCACAGAAAGCGATGTCTGGAGCTTTGGAGTCATTCTGTGGGAGATCTTTACCTATGGGAAGCAGCCTTGGTTTCAGCTGGGTAACAACGAGGTAAAAAAAGCGCCTGAAGCATGATAGATAAACCTCCGTGAGATGCAGCACACATATATTATCAAAGGCTGTACTGCAGAATTTCATGCGCACGCTGGAAATTATAGCTCCAGGTCACCCAGCGGTAAATGTGTCTACTTCCCCATTTCCAAACAGGGCAGCTTATTGCAAAGCACATCAAAATCTTCCGGTATGTGGCGTCAGCGGTGAGGAAACGCCAAAATCCAGAGCTTGCTAATGGCAGGTTTAAATGACCGCTGCCATTTTGGATCTTAATCTACTGCCTCGCGTTGGTTCTACGCTCTTTGCTGAGGTGATAAATTGATGCCGCTTTGCCATCAGACAAGATGCCACATTACATAACACCCACGATTGGTCTGTTTGTCATTGGAGGCTTTGCTTTAAATCAATAAAATTCAATTAGGATTACGCTTGTAGGATAAGCATAGGCATTGCAATTAAATAGAAACATCAATAGAAACATCAATGCGCTTTTGGGCTTGACACAAATGTGATATTTCCAAATTTTTTATCTTGTGCAGAAGGAGTTTTGAGGCGCTGTAAACGAAACACTCGGCGGAATTAAACTGTGATGAGATGAGTGCTTTATTATATCCCAGTCAAAGAGAAGGGGAAACTGTTTTCCAAATGTAATTTTGTACCTACAGGTAGTGCAGACTGAATTGTTGAACGTATTATTCAGTTATTCAGATGTGTTTAAATCATTGAAACATTACTGCAACAATTATGAATGAGCATTAGTGACTCGGTGACAGTGATAAAGTATCACCTGGGTACTGCAGGAACATGTTTCAAACAGGCCTCGTACTCCTCTGGGCTCCACCATCATCCTCTGTGGAGCTACACAATAAAGTCTGATTGCACTTTCTCTGCCATCCCCTATCAGTCTGTGCCTTTTTCGCTAGCTCCAAACACAACAAAGAGTAATATATGCACACTATGCAGAGAAAAACAAAACACTGTGTTCAGTCACACAACAGAATATGTTAGAGAATTTATTGCACCTCTGTGTCAGACAGGTGTAGTTCCAGCATGTCTGACATGGGGCTCTAGGTCATGGCAGCTTTGCACTTTCTGGCAAACGAGGATTTGCACAAATATGTATCGAGCCGACTGGGACTGGCCGTCTGCAGCATCCCAAAGAGGAGGGAAAAAAGTATGATTTTACCTTGATTTAACTGATTTAAAGTAAACACTGAAATAATCAGGAACAACCATTCTGCTGAGTGCCCGATGACCCAATCACCTGCTTTAGGTTTTCATGTGACTTTCTGGAAATCGCTAGTTTACCGCATGGACCATTAATAGGAGGGAGGGTGGAAAGTTCTCACTGCTTGATGTATTTATTTAAACCAGGAGTTAAATTAAATGGAAGATGAGACACAAAAAGACACTAGCTGAGAAGGCAAACCTTTAGCGCACTGGGTGCAGCGATAACGGTGTCGGAAAATCTCCAATCCCAGCTGTGTAAGTATCACAAATGGGTTTGTAGTTTTATTAAACATTGCCTAAGTGAAAATGCTGTTTCACTGCCCCAAAATCAACCGGAAAAAGGACAAAGACTAGCCAGATTGGAAAGTTAGTTCTCTGTAAGTTACAGTGGGAGAAATAATCATTTGATCCCTGCTGAGTTTGTAAGTTTGCTCACTTACTTTAAGAAATGAACAGTCTCTGATTTTTATGGTAAAATCCAGAAAAAAAAACCCATTACATAAAAGTTATAAATTGATCTGCATGCCATGGAGTGAAAAAAGTATTTGATTCCCAATCAAAACACGACTCAGCACGTGGCGCAGCGCAAATCTCAGGAGGTGATTTTGGCCCACTCCTCTTCACAGAAACTTTCTAAGTCCTTGAGGTTTCTTGGCTTCTCGAAATTTCAGCTCCCCCCACAGAGTTTCTATAGGATTGAGGTCTGGAGACTGGCTAGGCGACTCCATGACCTTAATGTGCTTCTCCTTCAGCCACACCTTTGTTGCCTTGGTGGTATATTTTGGGTGATTGTCATGCTGTAAGACCCATCCACGACCCGTCTTCAGTGTTCTGGCTGTGGGAAGGTGGTTCTTGGCTAATCCACCACCTTTCTCATCTTCACCCCATCAGGCAAGAGCTTGCATGGAGCTCCAGACTGAGGAAGATTCATTTAATATTTCTTCCATTTCCAAAATAATCGCACCGACAGTTGTCACCTTCTCACCAAGCTTCTTGCTAATAGTCTTGTAGCCGGTTCCAGCCTTGTGCAGGTCTATAATCTTGTCCCTGACGTCCTTTGACAGCTCTTTGGTCTAGCCTGTGGGTCTGGAGAGGTTGAAAGGTTAGAAATTGATTCTGTGGGAAATTGTGCTTTATATAGTTGAGATCAGGAATTGACTGACTGATTGATTGTGTTTGGTGTGCCTCATGGGCACACGGCCAATCTGTGGGAGCCAGAATCCTGGCCGGGTTTTTAGGGGATCGAATACTAATTTCACTCAATGTCATGCAAATCAATTTCTAACTTTTATAGAATGTGTTTTTTCTTTAGTTTTGGCTGATATTTTGTCTCCATTAGAAAAGAAAACTACCATAAAAATTAGAGACTGTTCATCTCTTTGCAAGTGAGCAAACGTACAAATTCAGCAGGGAGCAAATAATTAATTTCCCGACTGGAAGTGCGAGCTGTCGTTTCATGTGCTGGATGTCATGTTTAGTGTGACGTCTCCAGCATCAATACACACAAAATTAGAATCTATTCACGGTGTCAAACATGTAAACAGACTCCATCATACATTTAAAATAATTAATTAAAATTAAAAATATTTTTTTTAAGGGAAGGCTGCAGGAATAAAGCACTCCAACATGACCTGTTCACACATTGCTTATCACAACCTTAAATCTCTCTCAGGGAAGCAGAGAGTGTGAAGTCAGTATGACTCACAGCAGCCACATTATTGGTAATTAAAGCATAATTCTCCTTTAAACTGCTATGCAGAAAGCAATGGTAGAAACTACATTGTGTGCTAAATTAGTGGTCAGATATATTCTAGCCATCCAGCTCTGTTTCATGCAGTCCAGCTTTTCTTACATCTGCTCGCACGCCACTGCTTATCTGTGCTCGAGTTGCTGGTTATGTGAGGGGGCTGCAGTTGCACTTTGTGCTGGGATCAGAGGCCCCCAACTGTGATCATAGAACTAGGGTGACTAATCACACCCTTGTTTTCACTTTCACTTGTCTATTAGTCCGTGTTATCATATTTGCAAGTATATAATGTATCTACAAAGGATGCGTACTACACTCTGAAGCTCTGACAGGAAGTGAGGCATCGCCGGGCTCCAATTGACTCCAAGCACAATGTCAAGTAAAAACAAAGGTTGCAGATCATCAGGGCTTTGTACTGCAAAACAAAGTCAACATACATATTATCTGTATTATCTGACTTTGCTTACCAGAACTTTGGCTATAAGAGATAAGACCCGACCAATCAGAAACACGGACAGATCTGCTTGTAGCTGAGCGGCTGAATTTACACGTAAAGATAAACCTATAGGGTGGGAAAAATATGAATTGGTTAAACACATAATGCAAGCTGGAAACAACACAGCTGCTGCAGCCAAAGCAGCAGATTGTGAGTATGTGTGGTCAGCAAGACTGGAAAAGACCTGCTGTAATAAAATCCAGCCTATTTGAAACCAGGAAGGAAAACTGGTAAAAATGCTGACTGTGTAAGTTAACAGACTTATCAATATCAGCGCTCTATCATTAAGACACAGAGGAACCCTGATGAATTGCTGTTTTTATTATGTTAAATGAATGCAGCCCCCTTGGTGTTTAGCATAGTCTAACATAGGCTTAGGCTTTGTGCAAGGTCTGATATGAGGTCAAGAGGTACAAATGGATGGTCTGTTTTTAGGATCACATATTGATGCTAAAAGAACAATAACATTGTTGTAAAAGAAAAATGAGGAATAGAGTTGTGTAAGATTCTATATTTAATATGTAGATATAGTCAGCTAAGGGCAAACACTTCAGATGCTATTGAGAAACTTTAGACCCTCTTACTGTCTCTGCACAGCGGTCCGAGGGATCATCCAGGAATGGTGATTTGATTGGTCAGTATGCAGTGATTTCATACCTGTCATCTCTAATTTGGAACATTAACATGCTCTGAAGCAGGTAAAGAGAGGAACCAATGACAGACTCAATGAATGAAATAGGAGCCTTTATTGGCCTGATTAATGCCAGTGGAAATAATCAGAGCTGGGTGAAACTAAAACGGACGGGGCAGACAGGCATAAAGGAGGGAAAGGAAGTGGGAAACAGGAAGTAAAACCAAGACGCTGCACTGCAAATTCAGGATAAAGTCGGAAGTAAACTAACGGTGAGACATAAAGACTGAGGGCGTACTCGCACCAAGCGTGTTTGTCCCCTCTTTCCACCGCCTCGCTGTCCTGCGCTCACGCTGCTCTTTACATGCAGACCTGAGTGCACTTCACTCTGTTTCAGCATCTCAACTTCGCTTCAGAGAGCGCAACGAGGTTCATGATTTTAGGCATTTTGTAGCTAAATTGGAAGCAGCGACACACTGGCCTCACACATGCGTTACAGATTTGTTACTTATATAACACAGTGATTGTCGCAGAGGCTGTCTTTGTCACAGAGGAAGCTTGTGCACTGTGCTCATGTCCAAGTGAGCAAGGCCCACCTCTTCAGTCGGGCCAGGGCGCAGTTGACTTGACTGTACCCGTGCACACAGCACTAGTCCTGGAAGTAGAGCTGGTGTTTGGGGGGGGGCAAGGTACGGGTCACCTAGTGTGAGTACATCATAAAGCTAAACACGATAACTGAGAAAGGGGAAAACTAGAAACACAAAGATGAACAACAATACCAACAAATAAAACAGGGATCCAAAAACGTGACATACCGCCGCCCCCTGCAGCGGCTCTGTGCACCACAGTTAGACACAGTTTTCCAAGCCAGTGCAGTTTCTACTACTGCTTGATTGTAATGTTTGTGATTGTGGTGTTATGCATAGAGGCTGTAGTCCGTCTTAAAGGCAGCCTGTCTGCATTTGGAGATTCTTACCATCAGGTAAGACTGAATATAACAACAGAAAGTAAACAAACGGTGGAACAATGGATCAAGCGTGTCCCCACTGTTTTGTTCTAATAACGCGCACTGGCTTTGCTACACTTGAGCATAAACCAAAGTAAACTTGCATTTATTTAAACACAGATCAAGTTCGTCATACGTTCCTTCCAGAAAATTAGACTTCAGATATCAGTAGATTATCAAATCCTTTGTTCTGACACTGTTGTTGTGCTGCAAGTTTGCAAGAGCGTGAAATTGCATGACACCATAATATGCCTTACGGGGAAAGTTTCTGTTTTCCCTCTTCAGCTGTGTTGGTAATTTCCACGCCTTGAAAAGTGAAAACTTAAAAAAAAGAACATGATGTTTGAGCTGGTTTTGATTGGTACATAAATGTCTGAAGTGTAAATAATAATAAAAAATTACAGCTTTTCCATGACACCCCCCCCCCCCCCATTTTTTCCCCAAAAAAAC
>VUQJ01017716.1:14251-26996 GCA_015108635.1 Andinoacara biseriatus | reverse complement strand
TCCCCCCACCCCCCCCCCCCCCCAATCATTTCACTCAGATAGACCTCATCCAATCTGTTAAACCATAGTGCCCTGGAAATGAAGTCAAATTGTCACGACAGCGGTGAGTCATCTAGCTAATTAGTGCACAAGAACAACAGAGAGAAGATCAATCAGGCTTTTAACAACATCTAAAACATCCAGCCCCACCAAATAGTGAGTATTATTGTTAGTTTGTGCTGTGGGACAGGGAAAAAACAGTCTTGTTTCCCCTTTATTATTGCACAAATTTAGGACTGAATGTGTTCAGTTTATTTCTTTCATCTCAGTTTCATTAGTTCAAACCTCAAAGGACAGTCTGCTCAGTGTCACCGCTTTCTCATTACGAACAAACCGAAGCAATCAGTCAGTGAGAATCGCCTGTCTCACTCCACCGCCCTGTCTCCTCTGCAGGTCATTGAGTGCATAACCCAGGGTCGGGTTCTGGAGAGGCCACGGATTTGTCCTAAGGAGGTTTATGACATCATGCTGGGCTGCTGGCAGAGGGAACCCCAGCAGCGACTGAACATTAAGGACATTCAGAAGGTCCTGTTCGCCATGGGAAAAGCCACGCCGGTCTACCTGGACATCCTGGGCTAGCAGCGGCCCGTGAGTGGCCTCGCCAGACGCAAAGATCGACAGAGACATACAGACAGAACGACCCACGCGGATCCAGGAATAACCAAACCAACCTGTTCCACTGTCGAAAAACACCTGCATTGTTTGGGAAGGACTTAAGTGCCTGCAACACTTTTGGATATAGTGGATAAAACGTATTCAAAAAACACGCACTTTTACATTTTGTTTACTTGTGTATACGATGTACAGGTTTGAAGAAGACTTTTTTTGTTTTTGTTTTTCCTTGAAAAACTGCAAAAATACACAAAACTGGAGACAGAAAGGGAAGTGGACTGGCAGTAGGAAGATGGCTGCAGTTTGATTATATTATGGAGAGAAGACGTCAGAGTTCAAATCTATCCTGGGTTTGGTTTTATGAATATATATAGAAATATTACATATATTTTATATTTATTTCTTTTTGTCAAGGTGTTGAAGAGTCTGCCATGTGTGTTGCTAAGGGCTTGGCCCTGTCTGAAAAAGCCACCGACAAACTTTTGGCAGGGACTTGGTGTTGAAAGCCTTACTTGCATTCTGATTGGCTGGCACTGAGCTCATAAAGGGAGCTCTTTGGAATAACACTGGATGGCTGGAAAATAGCAGCGTTCTGTAGAGGACCCACCCAATCAGACAACTGACAAATCTATTTTAATTTAAAGATAATGTACATATTGTAAAATTCTATGTGTCAGAATTATGTTAACTTATTTTTTCCGGTTACTTTGGTTCCTTTTCTGACTGTGATCCGGGTGGCTAAAGTATCAAGCTATGGTATTTGTTTTCATCCTAATCCAGAGGAGATTTCCTTGGGAATTATCCGTGTCAGTGCTGGTTGTCTAATGTGGTGAAGGTGAATGCCAGTGAATACAGTGCGAGAAGCCCACTGACACCGAATCACAGAGACTTTGGTGAGCGTGGGATGACTCAGAGCCATGATTCAACATGACACCTTCCAAAGAGGTGATGAAGCCTCAGATTACCCATTTATTTTGTTTTATTTTTGCTTTTTATGGCAAGAATTATAAGTTAGTTAGTAATATCTCACCCCTCAAACACACACACACACACACTTTGTCATATTCAAGCTTTTTGATGTAAAACTGCTAAAAAAAAAAATGCTTTTTTGTAGCTTTGAGTGTACTCATCATTCGTGAGTCGCAGGGTTGTTGTCTTGCTTAAACAGCCTAATCTATGTGTTAACTGAACAATTTGACATTTTGAACATTGTGACTGCTTTCTTGCTGAGAGCTATAACCAGTGCAGCTTTCATATCAGATTTTTTTAATATGTGGATACATGCAGGGGACGGTTAGCTCAGCTTAGCATAAAAACTGTATCGTTGCAGTAGAGCTAGTTAAGCTTTTTTTTTTTTTTTAACCTTGTTGAAAAGCACATTTTAACTAACGCAAATAATTATCCTGATAGAGCATCTACAGTAAGTCAAAGGTTTGGACACACTGATCCTGAGTATTTTAATTCACGAGTGTTTCGGTGAGTTTTATTTTTATCAATATTTATATATTTACAGCAGTTCCTTAGGTAAATTTCATATTTACCCCATATTGTTATTCATATCATGAAAGTAATAATGGAAAAACCTGTAATTTATTTTTGTTTCAATTCAAGCTGATTATAGCAAAAATTGCTATTGATTTATGAAAAGGATTCAAATTGATAGAGTGAAAAGCCAACTAGAAACGTCCCGAACTTCAGACCGCCACCGCCCCGTTTGAAATGTGAACGTTTTCTGTAGTCCACACAAGCCTTTAATCACACCTCTGATCATTACACAAATTCACCGTTTCCTTTATAATTTCACTGATTATTTTTGATCTTCTGATGATTTACTCGTTAAACTTTATTTTTTAAACTTTATAAATTAAGCTATCGCCACCAAAAAAAAAATTAAATATATATATATATATATGAAGCATCCAGGATCAGAAAATTAACACAGTACTTTTAAAAATCCATGAGGTGTTCAGTTTCTTTTATATAAATTTTTCTTGGCCATTTTGAACTAAACTGCAAAACTCAGGTCAAAAAGTCCTTTATAATTCCAAATGAAATCAATCTCAAAGAATTAAACCAGAGGGATTATTTAATTCACCCTTTATAAGTGCGTCTTACAACTTCTTCCAGTAAGATTAAGTAATTTAAAAGGTGACCTTTAAAATTATGCATTGCTATCTATTTAGATTTTTTTAAAATCTTTTAATAACAAGGAATTTCAGTAAACTGATATTTTTCCTAAATGGGGATTTTCCACTTTGGTTTCTTTTTTTAAAACCCAACCACATGAAAACACAAGTGCTGTCAACAGCATGCCAAACAGGAACAGGTGGAGATATAACCCAAACTGTATAGAAATGTTGGCCAAGAAGCCTTGCAAACAATATCGCAGCACACGCTCTGATGTCAGAAAGGAGAGAGAGGTGCACACCTCTGACATTGCAAAACAAATGTGAACACATGCGAACATCCTGGAATGCGTTTTTCACAAACTCTGTTTTCACTGACCTAAAATGACATTTAAATGTGGACCAAAAACACAGAAAAAGCTATGCTTACCAAAATACCCATGTACCTGAGGACAGGGCCTGAATTTAAAATATATATTTTAGAAGACCTCTCGCAGCTGACGCTTTGTGAATCACTGAATTAGACAAATTAGTTAATCTTTTAACAGTTGTTTTGCTTGTTTTTAATCAAGTATCTTTAATTTGCATGGTAACGTACTGCAGAAATTATTTTTTTAGATACATCAGTTAAAGACATAACCAGAGTTTTGATTGTTAAACACAAGACTTTATTAACACCTACCCAAAACCCCAGAGGGTTCAGCCAGCCACAACTTAATAGACAGCAAAACTATTGTTATAATATCTGGAGAGAGGCAGGCATCTTAAATATGGAAGAAACTCAAAAGTTTGGGTAGTAGCTGGGCTGCCTTGCTAGTACATTTTGGCTAACTGTAGTATTTTCGCTCACATTGGACACGGCGGGTTAGCTAGCTTCAGCTTCCTATGTTCTGTTTGCGCGATCCGTATAAAGTCACATCAGACTGAAGTTACTGGCAAAATTTCTTTCTCCCCATACTTCAGTGTCTTTTGAGGTCCTGGGAGGCTAATTTTGTTTCCTATTTCCGGTGTTTATGCTGAGCTATGCGCACAAGATGCTGGCGCTAGCTGTAAATTTGACACTACAGATATGAGAGCTGTATTGACCTTATCATCTACCTCTTAGCAAGAAAGCAAAATAGGACATTTTTTCCCCCAAAGTAGAGCTTTTATTTCACAGTATTATAGGTTGATATCATCAGGATCCCATCACTTTAAAAAAAAAAAAACATCACTTTTTTGTTTTGTTTTTTTATCCCCACGATGTCTTTCCCATCAGCTGTACATGAATGATGCCGGCTGATTCTGCAGCAGTTACATAATTGTCTTAATTTTTGGACCGAATATCAAAAATAAGTGGATCAGCTAATTGTGTGGTATTACAGCATATATTTTTTTTGTAATTACAGTATTAACTGAGCTAGAAATATGAAGAGTTTTGTTCCAAAATTTGACCCACCCTAAAAAAAATATTACTTTTGAAAAATCTCTCATATTTAAGTGCTCAGTTGACAAATTGAGTTATTTCTTACAGAGTGGATCCTGAAGCATTCTCACACACACTGAATGGTAAACCTCAGGCAACTATTTTATTTCATGTTGTATCTGGATATATAGGAGGTTTGGGAAGGAGCTCTTCACACATCTCTTCCTTTATTATCTTGACACAAATTCTCACACTATTACAGTGTTGTCTCTGTTTCCCTCGGGACTGTGTAAATCATTAATGAGCATTCAGTTATTTCAAGTATTTTGTATGAAAGGCAAGATCCAGTCCATTGAGTTACCCAAAGCATTGAGTTTTTGTGTATTCTCTTGTGGTAAAGATAAACGCTTAAAGACATTATGACACAGACCGTAAGCATTTGCAGGGTATTGTAATCCTTTCATGGTGAGTTGAATATTCTTTAAAATCTTTTTTTTTTCTTTTCTTGGATGAACTAACTGAACACTTTTTGAAGCAAAGTTGGCATATTACCATGTACACATGTTACAGAATATTAAAATGTGGTATAACATCTGCAGTATATAAAATACTGGTATTCCATGATAGATCTTTGTATTAATGTGACTCTCTTAAGAAAATGTCTTCAAACAATCAGACGATCTCTTTTTCCATTTTGTCCTGTCTTATAAAGATGTGTGAATTTGACTAAATCTTGTCTTCATCTAAATCTTTCACGAAGCTGAACAGCATGCGTTCAGTGTGTCTGTGTCGTCTGCTCCTCTTCTATCCACTGTTGACGTGATAGAAGTCATAAAAATGTGTCTTTTTTCAGGTAGTTATCTAAGTATTTCTACAGCTATGTAGTTTTTGTCCTTGGACACTACAAATCGAGTCCAAGGGAAAGCCTACTATTGAAAAATGAACCCGATGCAATCTTTCCCATAGACTCCTCATGCTAAAATGCCCAACTTTACAATGTGTTAACAGCCTGTTTCAGTTTTGTTTGCAGAGCTAATTTTCCTTTTCCTGATAACTGAACTCGAGGTACGTTTTAATTTTATATATTTTATTTTATGCTGAAGTCACACTATGCAGTCTGTTTGTGATAATATGGCGATCATCTTTGTTAAACTGATGAAAATCACATCAATCTGTTGCTGTCTACATATGCAAAAATTCACATTAAGCTCTTACATTCAGAGTCCCGCGAGAACCTCATGGATATGAAACAGAAATTCCTCCATAAATTGTGACATACATTGCCTGGCCCAAAAAAAAAAAATCACCACCTGGATTTAACTAAGCAGATAGGTACAAGCCTCCTATTGAATAATTACTGCATGGGTGATTATGTTTCAGCTGCCAACAAGTTATTTAACCCCAACTGGTGCAATGAGTTGCTTCTCGTTTCTTAAACAAAGACACATTGCGTGGTCGGGGAAAAGATGTCCTTCTGTTTGAGAAGGGTCAAATCATTGGCATGCATCAAGCAGAGAAAACATCTGAGGAGATTGCAGAAACTACTAAAACTGGGTTAAGAACTGTCCAGCGTATTATTAAAAACTGGAAGGAGGTCTTCGAGGAAGAAATGTGGACGGAAAAAATCCTGAACGTTAGTGATCAGCGATCACTTAAATGTTTAGTGAAATCCAATCAAAGGAAAAACAACAGCAGCACTATGTTTAATAGTGAAAGTAAGAGCATGTCCACACGCACGATGCAAAAGGAACTCAAGGGAAAGGTACTGAGCAGCTGTGTAGCCTTAAGAAAACCACTAATCAGTGAGGCTAACTGGGGAAAAAAAAAAAAAACTTCAATTTGCAAGGGAGCATAAAGATTGGACTCTGGAGCAATAGAAGAAGGTCATGTGGTCTGATGAGTCCAGATTTGCTGTTCCAGAGTGATGGGCACATCAGGGTAAGAAGAGAGGCAGGTGATGCACCATCATGCCTAGTTCCTGCTGTACAAGCCTGTGGGGCAGTGCGATGATCTGGGGTTGCTGCAGGTCTAGGTTCAGCAACATTATGTGCTCAAAGAATGATGTCAGCTGACTACCTGAAATATACTAAATGACCAGGTTATTCCATCAATGGATTTTTTTCTTCCCTGATGGCACAGGCATATTTCAAGAAGACAATGCCAGGATTCATCAGGCTCGAATTGTGAAAGAGTGGTTCTGGAAGCATGAGACACATGGATCGGCCACCACAGAGTCCAGACCTCAACCCCATTGAGAATCTTTGGGATGTGTTGGAGAAGGTTTTGCTGCCATCATCACTGCAAGAACTTGGTGACAAATTAATGCAACACTGGATGGAATTAAATCTTGTGACATTGCAGAAGCTTATCGAAACAATGCCACAGCGAATGCTGCAATCAAAGCTAAAGGTGGTCCAACGAAATATTAGTGTGTGACCTTTTTTTGTGGTGGTGACTTTTTTTTTTGGCCAGGCAGTGTAGGTGCTGCAGGACCACAGTTTTACTGCAAAATGACGCGGACACTCAGTAACTTTGCTCTTATTTTGGAATATAATCAGAATCCATCCAGAAGGTAACCTGCTAGTCATTTGCAAGTCCCCGATTGAATCCCGAAGTGACAGGATTTGGACGAGAGGATGGAGTCCACAACATGAGTACAAACTTTATGGACAGTATGTCACATGTCAGGAAAAAAAATCCATTAAAATGCTCTAAAAAGCACCATCACAGTCCAGAGGTCCAGTTCAGTGACTCAAATTGATGCTGGTGAAACCCAGCTAACTTTAATATAACAATTAGCCATAGAGACCAGGCTGCAAACATATTAATGCCTGTGATTGGACATTTTATCAGGGAGTCTGAGGATTGACTGTTTTGGAGGTTAGCGTCAAGTGGCAGTTTGAAGAAATGCTGTTTTTTCCCATTTCTGCGTTGGCTTAATTTTTCAGCCCCAGAGGATGCCGCTTGGTTTAAATTAATCTGTTTAAAGGGTTAAAGTTATGGATTATTAGGGGCTGCTTTGAGAGACACATGGGTCCTGACAGCACCACTGGCTGCCAACTGGGCTTCACCTCCACTAATTCCAGTCACTGAATTAGACCTCTCAACCTTTTGTATGGATTTTTGGTGACTTTTGGAGCATTTTAATGCAACTATGTAAGGAGTAATAGAGCTTGCAGTGTGATTTAACTGTACTAACAGAATTCTGTGCCCTGGTCGTGGGGAGAAACTCTAGTCACGCAGTAACCACAATACTAAATATTGCACTTTGGTTTGTGAATGCCCATTTTCAATGGGTGACATTATGGTGGATATATGTAGAGTCCGCTGTCAATTCTAAAGCATTAGTTTGTGTTGGTTTACTTCAGCAGGCCTATAGAAAGTATATACATCCTGTTTTTAAACCCAAAATTTATGTTTAGGTATGTTGCAGTAAAACCTTTACAGTTGATTGCTTCCTGAAGTCAGTGGCATACAGTACAGACATCAGCAGATCCTCGTGTTTTCCATGGCGATGCTCTTCCAGCTTTCACTGCAGACACCTCCAGCTTCTGCTTTCTGTGGAGTGTTTCTGTCCTTAAAGAAGGGAATGAATGCATCTTTATCAGACTGAGATCAAGCAGCTGATATCAAAGGAGGCTAGTCCAGCTCTTCACCCTGAATAACTCGAGCTGAAAAGATCCGGCTGATAGATGAAATGTCACGCAGTGAATTTTCAGCCGTATTCGCCCAAAGCCGGAACACACATGACTGAGTTTAACAGAGCTGGCGATGCGCTAAGCTGCTTCTTTCTTTTCTTCTCCCCCACTCATTTCATCACTCCACTAGAGGTTGAGCTTCATCACTCTATGGAAGTTTCTTTATTTGTGAACCCCACTCTCTGTTTATTGATGTTCAGCAGAGTTTGCATCTTGTGCTGAATCCTCTGAGGTTCCATTCATGAAAGTTCACAAGGAAACATGTTCGCCAGCAACTCGGAGAGCTTTGACAGCTTGCGCTTCACTTATAATTTTTTTTTTTTTCTCGAACATCTAACATGATTTTTTGAACTTATTCTTGCGCTTGCCTTCAAACTTGTTTTCCATTTTCTAGATTTTCTGTGCACAGCTTCCTTTTATGAGTCCAAATGTTGATATTGTCAAACCAGCTACCTTTGAAAACTCATCTTTTTTTTTTTTTTTCTTCACTTGCACGGTCACCTCATGTGAGCCCTTTAATTCATGAACCAATGACAGGGTCCAATTAGCAAGGGCCTGAAAGGGCTACACCTCCCACACAGTTCTTTCAACACACTCGAGACACAAGTGAGATTTGGCACTTTAATGTAGCATCATTATTTTACTTTAAAATTGAGTGAGCTGAGCCGCTGCCTGAATCATGGCTGTGAGGTTGCAGTGAGCCACAGCTGTTAATCTCATGCAGATTTAGTCTTTTCCTTCTTCAGCAGGTCAACCTCACAGAATTAAGATAACAAGGATGGCAGAATCTACGGTCCCCTGTCTCAGATAATGGACTGGTGAAGTAAATAAATAACAAGGATTCAGTGAAGTATGTTTATGGGAAATCACGTATGCTAGCATTCGTGCTGCTGCAGACCAAACCCCCACCAACAGATGAACGAGCCACACCACAATAACTACCCAGAATGACTCAAACAATCGAGATGGCTTATTCGCAGGATATGGAAACCTGTAACCCCCAAAGAACCCGGTGCCACCACAGGAGACCCTCAGAGGTCCCTGCTGTGTGCCTGGATGGCACTGAGGTAACTGACACAAAATTAGTCCCAATGCTGTGGCTGCTCAGCATAAGTGCTACTGTAAATTTACCCAGCTTCATAACACTCAGTGCACACAGGGAAACACTTCAGTTTTGTAGTGGCTCCGAACCTTGAGGCTCTGTCGGCGAGTGTCCGCATTAAATGGCAGCAATTCCCAGTGTTGTTTTAGCCATCCGCACACAAACAACCAGAAAGTGGAGACACAGTCAACGCCCAGGGATTTGAGGTCAGTAAGCAGTGTGTTATGATGGTGGTACTATAATTGTTTATTGATTTACAATTACAAAGTGTTTTGTGTGCTTAGGATTCAATGTGTGTGTGTGTGTGTGTGTGTGTGTGCTCATACTAGTCTGGAGTGTATCAAATATCCAGTTTGAGCTTTGTGTTTTCTGGCTGTTGCCCAGCATCAGCTGGAGAAAAGTACCACAAATGTAACACAATACATTTTTTCCTGGTAATTAAGTTTAAAAGAGTTGGATTGTTCGATGACTGGCTTAGTTTTCACCAGTGAGCGAGAGTAAAAGCGTAACAGTCTGCCACAGAAAGGTGCATCACGGGTTGTTTGCAGCTTTAATGTTAAAAAAAATATGTAAACAACTCAATGAAGTTTCGTTTCATTTCATCTGGCAGCTACTGAACTGCGACAACCAGCACTGCACTTTCCACCATTTAGTGCCAAACGAGTTACAAAAAGGCAAATCTGTACACAAGCTGACGGGAATTTGGTTTTCCAGGTCACAGTTTGTGTCACATACACAGAGAGTGAATGACTGATTCACGACACACCTTCTTATAGGTGAGTATTGTTGGAATTTAGATTTATTCACAATAATAATATTATTGTTATACCTGTAGGAAATGTAAAAAATAAATAACGCTACCAGTAGCATTTATTTTTATTTCTGTAACCATGCGTGTAGGAAAGCATAAAAAAAGAACAATTACACGATTATTATATTTGAATTGCATTGATTGAGCTATCGATATAGATATCTCATCATTATCAATACTTATTGTGACACACTAATAATGAAGATGAGCCCTTTGGTATTAGGTTTTAATTTATGTCCTATATGTAAAAATAAATGCTTCAGTCAAACTGAACTTTATTCCAACTACACTTTGTGGTGTGGGTAAAACACCAAACTGGGGGTGAGTAAAACCCTTCAGATGCCTCCAAGGTGCAATTGCTGTCTGCATATTTGTGTGTTTCAGCCCAAACAAGCCTGGCAGGTTTTGTCGACATGTGTGCATATCCAAAATTATTACATTAGCTCACTAAATGCAAATGATGTATATGCTATAGATTGGAAGACAAGTCACTCCTGGAGAAGGAAATTATTCTAACAATAACAAAATAATTAAGTTTTTAATGAAGAAATGTAACTCCTTCACAGAGTTTTATGCAGGCACATTTAAAAACTTTGAAAACTGTTTTTAGATCTGAAGAAGACTTTCGGGCGAGTGTGATACATCTTTAAGAACCTAAACAAGTCCAGTTGCCTTTGACTCAAGCGATTTTGGATTACCATAAACTGGATGACTAAGAACCTCCACAGATAGAAACACACACACACAGACAAAACTAATATTTTGTACAGCTGAATAATCTTCCATAAATCAAAGACACTGATTTTACCTCCAGAATTTCTCAAAGAGTCATCACAGTTTTATTAAGTGTTAAATCAAACTGTAAGGTGCCATGTTATATTCATGGGTTAATTAAAATATTAATTATTGAGAGCGCATTCTGCATATTTTTAATTATTGAGAGTGTGGTTAAAATGTCAACAAATGGCGGACAGGATGTGAGGCTCGAGATGTAGCCCGCAGTAAACTTACTGAATCCTGCAGCCTGGAGCAGAGTATTAAACGTGAACGTACAGACATGATGCATATTTTTAGATTCGGTGTGACTCACACTCTCCAAGGATGGATCGCCTCTGATGGAAATCATGAGAGAAAGTCCATATTTCAGTTTAGAAATCATAGAAAGGTTACCCTCCCTGTAGCTCCAAAACTACAATTTTAGATTCTTCACAGTTACAAAGTAATCAGGCAGTTACTGCATGAACATACACTGAGTTAACTGATGTTGCATAAACAGCGATCATTTTAACCCTCCTGATGAAGTCACCGCTATTGATGTTTTCGTGGTGAGGCGCGGCACTTGATAGATTAAGGTCAGCGATGTGATGGAGATCAATATGTTACTCGGCTGCACCGATGGGAGCAGGATGTAAAAATACAAGCACAAATGTCACGTACATGCATCCCGCTGTGACGTTTGTACTGCAGCGCGTTCTCATGCCTGAGCAACACAATAGGTCAAATGTCAACGCCTTTATTTCCCAAACACATGAAACGCACAACTGCTTTGGTTACTTCACAACATCAACCACAAGTTAGAAGACGACTTTCTCCCATCCAGTTATTTTCTTGGTACATACCAGCGTGACGAGCCATCATTTTCTGAGGAGCTTGCCAACTGAAACTCATTATAATCCACTTAAGGTGTGGATTATAATATCGGTTAGGCTGGACATTTGAGAGATTAAGGTCACCAGTGTGAGGGGAAATCAATATATTTCTCCAGTGCAGAAAAGTATTTATTTGCTAGTCCACATACCCGAGCTAGTCAGCCGAGTGCTCCTGTGTGACATGAAAGCTTTAAATACAACGAGAGGTTATTCGGAGCGAATACACTGTATTGTTGCGTGTTTCAGGAAGATTGCTTCTCTCTATTTAAGTATTGCTTGTCAGCATCAAGTGCTGCAAGACAGCCAAGCAATTTGAGAGGCAATCCAAGCATGTACAGGAAAAAGATTCGGTCTTAAATTGCTTTTAAAAGAGAGCTCACCTTGGCTTCATCTGCATTTTTTTTTTTAACACAAAACGACTATAGGGAAATGATTCACTTTCCACACTGGAGATGGTCTGTCTTCTTTTGTCAAAATAATCCTGAAGTTAATACAGCTGTGTCAGCTGACCGTGGATAAGCTGCTATTGGACTTCATTGATAACCGTGGCAGCTTTATAGCAAACACGAGCGCGGGAAAAGGGGTCTGAGGGCTCCCAGCATCTGCTCTTTGGCGCAAAGATGTGGAGGCAAGCTCATTTGTGAGACAAAAAAAAGAGAAGCTATACTGATGCTCATTAAACAATCCAGTACTTTGTTCTCTTACCTGCAAACTCACAGGCAAAAATATACTGACCTTGAATGAAAAACAGCCTGCTCCTGTTTGATCAAAAGCAGTTCCTTCCATACGATAAGTTGGGAAATCATAATCTTCTGTTCTGCCTCAAAGCAGTCTGTGGTGCTATCTCACTGTAAACAGTGTTTTTGTTGAGTACCTGAACCCAGAGCTGCCTCCTCACCACCCAGGGAGAATGCCTTTGACTAATCCCTACGGCTTTCTTATCAAGTGTGATTGAATAGAGCCCTCAGTCCCCAGAAGACAGACTAACCTTTATCTTTCCATTTTCTATTCCTGCATCTTTCTTTTCCCTCCCAACAAGTTGTTTGTGGGGGAAAAAAGGAGGCCTGTTAACTGTTTACCCCCTCCAGTATGCACATCCTTTCCCCAGTAGGCGTGCGTTTAAAACATAAAAGGCTCGGAACAAAATGGGAAATTTCCACTCCATTTGCCATGCAGCCAATCAGTGCGCGGTGACCCAGATAAGGAGTGTGATATTGATGATGACAGCAATAAAGACGTATTTTCACCACAAGCCTTCCTTCTAATTAGGTTGATCTGCGAAGAAAATAAATTAATTTTGACA
>VUQJ01017713.1:33283-50896 GCA_015108635.1 Andinoacara biseriatus | reverse complement strand
ATCTTAAAGACCTCATAGTACCGTATCACCCCAATAGAGCACTTCGTTCTCAGACTGCTGGATTACTTGTGGTTCCTAGGATACTTAAGAGTAGAATGGGAGGCAGAGCCTTCAGCTTTCAGGCCCCTCTTCTGTGGAACCAGCTCCCAGTTTGGATTTGGGAGACAGACACCCTCTCTATTTTTAAGATTAGGCTTAAAACTTTTATTTTTGATTCTTTTGTGTATGTGACAAATTGACTTCCCACCTCTGTTCACTCGCTGTTTCTTCCCCTTAGGTGTGGACAGGTCTGCGTTTCCTGGCTGGTGAATGGCTGTGGGTGAATGGGGCAGATATGATGTACTCTGACCTGCCCCTCTGCCCCCCGATGGTGCAGCGCTGTGGAACCTTATCCAAGAATGGCACAGGCAGGATGGAGACCAGAGATTGTGCAGAAAGAAGAAACTTTCTGTGTTACTGGATGTAAACTTATAACATCACTGCCATCATGGGTATCTGGGTGATCACTGCTTGCGTGCCTTTCAGCTCCCATCTACCACCTGTGTTTATGCTCATGTAAATAGGGTTTGGTTTTTTTAGGAGCTAGACATAGACTGTTATAATTTGAATCATTATTTCTAAAAGGAGCTAATTCTGTTATCAAAGGGATCTCCTCTATTTACTTTTTCATCATTTTAATTACATTTCTGCTTTGTATGAATTATACAATACTTTTCACCGCTTCTAATTCACTGTGAACCTGTGAACAACATACCAAAAAAAAAAAAATTAAATAAATTGATTGCGTCAGTGTCTGTGTCTATATTATGAAATGTACTTACACTACCAACGAGGGTGGAAAGCCATCACTCCTGCCACCAGAGGTGAGAGAGGGACCCAGGAAACCCAAGCCATCTGCAGCCCATCAAGAGCCACGAAAATCCGTGGCCGCACATTCCAGCCCCCGCAGAGGGGAGGGGGAGGGCCCCAGGTAACCTGAGGCAACAGGAAACTGGCCCCGCCAGAGGCTAGCCCCCTGTGCAAGGCGGCAGCAGGGCCCCCAGGGTCCTAGGTGCTCTAGAACCTCCACACCCAGGCCCCAGTCCCACACCCCACAGAGATGACTGGCCAATCCAAGGGCCAGCGCCGGTCACCCCAAGCACCCCGGCCACACCTGAAGACCGCAAGGCAGCACCCACCCAAGCCCCCCACCACCAACAACCAGTACAGGCATACAGACACCACCAGAAGGCAGCCCAAGGATTACAGTCTCAGGAAGCTATTGGACACACACAGGCCCCCAGAATCCACCCCAGGCCACCCACAAAGCACACCGTAAGCAGAGCCCACAGCTAACCACCCCCGCTAAGTAATGGAGCTGATCAGTGGGAACCAGAGAGAGTCAAATTCATCCAATTGGTTTTCAGAAGAAGCAGGCGTTCTCTCTAAGCTAACATGATCTAATAATAGATTTCTGTATTGAGTAATACACAGTTTATTTTTTGATTACCAATTCATGAGGATAGTTTTCTTAGAAATGCACAAGGCAGTAAGAAAGATATATTTGATTCTATAACTAATTCACTAACGTCACCTAAGATGCATAAACATTTCTTTTAGTGCAGTTAGTAATTTGAGAAGCCTGTTCTGCGCCCTGTGGTGCAATAAAAAAAACAGACAATTTTTCATGCCCACATTTATGGCCACACTTATCACACCTTATTGCAGTTTTTGGGTGTCCAGATGGTCCAGCTGTAATACTATTCAAGATATGAAGCTAGATACATTTCAATTCATCTACTAGTCCCAAAAAAGCACTTTAACAGCAGAAAGAAGTTCATGAGATGATGGCAGTAAACATTTTTAAATACCACCCACATGACAGCCATACAAACCATAAAGTGGAATACAGTTAACACCAAATGTGTGTAATGGAGGCATGTACTGTAGATCAAAAGGCAAATAAATACTGAAATCTGTCTCTCCATTCTGTTACATATACCAAACATTACCCCCAACATCATAGGGGCTCCTATGATGTTTCTGTGGGTAAACCCATGTAGAAGTCCATGTAGGCTAGGAGGAATGTAGGAGGAATTTTGTGGATAAGCCACTGACTCCCACGTCAACGTCGCTGCCATATCGGATGTGGCAAACGCGATCAACATAACATGACAAAGATGCTTCAGTCTTGTGCTGTGTGGAGTTATTTAAACCATATTACAGTCAAAACAGGATCACAAGGGATTACCTTTGACAGGTAAAACAGAAGAATTGTTTTTGATCATATTTGGCCATCCTAACATTATAAAAACAGATTTTTGCAGACATTGCGGTAATACTATGTAGTCCTGCAGCGCACCTTCAAACAATGAAGTCAATCTGAACTACATTGGCCCAAACTAACTACTCTGATACAAATAAGAAGAGTGATTAAGGTCAAATCCAGACCTTTTGTTTGCTGCTGTCTGCTCGAGTCTATGTTTGCATTTGTGCTCCAACATCATCATCATCATCATCATCATAATAATAATAATGATAATAATACATTGAATTTATGAAGCACTTTGCAAAAGTTGGATGTAGCGCTTTTTTGCTGTTTTACCTTTTTAACCATGAAATTTTATTGTGTGCAATAAATGTTGGATCTATAATTTTAGTATACAGTTTTACTGTGAAAAGAAAATGAAGTACATCAGTTTCTATTGCAGTTTCTTATTTTAATTTATAAACTTTGGGGGTTTTTTTGCCTTAAAGATCATCATTAATACTTAAATCAATAAAAACCAATGAATATAATTTTTTTTTTTAATTCAGAAACCTGCAGGTGTCATATCCACATGTCAGGATGTGGTTATTGTAGACATTTATCATCACAGTAACAGCGTTTCAAAGATTGGTAGCTGTAAACACTTACAAAAACATTAGAAAACATACGCTGGTTTGATGCTGCCCCCTAAACATACGTGGATTATTTAGAATTTTTAATTATCAGAGAAAGTTACATTATTTTTTTGGTGCCTATTAGTTTCCCAGTGAATATTAGTGCATATTTGAATGTGTGAATGAAATGCACTAAATTAAATAACTTTGTAGAAAGGGGCTTTATGAAGTTTGGTTCTTATAATTATAATAAACTGAGAAACTGCCTCTGGCAATTCTCTTTGACTTTTTTGGGAGTAAAAACTAGATCATTGTTTCTAATTTAAACACTTAACACTTAAAAAAGTTAAGTGAAAGATGTTGAATTTAGTGTTACCTTTGATTTCGCTGTTGAACAGCCAGTATCTCGTTGTGTTTAATGAAGCCAGCTGCTGTTAAATAATAAATGCTTCATAGATATGTAATGTGCTTATTATGAGTAATAAATGCAACTTTACAAAATAACTTTATGAGCATGACAAGTAGTTCAGTACACAAAAAAATATTGTCAGAGACTTGCGTGAAACTGTTGAGACTAGATTTTATTTATTTTATGTGCAGTCAGTAGTGCATGTTGGTCATGCATTATATGAAAACAGATTTCAAGAAAATCGGTAATATTTATATAGGTATACAAATTATGAGCCTTCCTAAATTAGGTAGGTGCGTAAGTTTGGGCACCCTTGTCATTTTATTGATTTGAATACCTTTAACACAAATTTTTGGAACACAATTTGTTTTGTGAGCTTACTGACTTGTGCACCCGCTTAATTTTGCATTCTGCTTTCCTTGGTTCTTGTCTTCTTTTGTGTAAATCCAATAAACTTCATTTCATATCTCAAATATCACTGTGTTCATCTGCTATGTGATATATTTTACTGAAATGTTGATCCGAACAACCAATGATTTATAAAGGAAAATCATTAAAAATTATCAGGGGTGGCCAAACTTTTGCATACTACTGTAAATCAGCTTTCTAAATGGTTTGCCCCCATGCATGTAATTCTGTTTTGTGCTACTCCTTATATTCCCAAAGAGAGAAACCCACAGTGCTGCAATAGCCACATTAATGAGAAATACAACCGGTTGAAATAAACCAGAAATATTCTTTATGGTTAGGGCTCATGCTTAAAAGAAACCAGTGGGTCTGACTTTCTTGAGTTAATATAGAAAAAAAAAAATCATCAGCACACATTTTAACTGGTCCCAGCAGGTCAAGCAGTTGTGTAACTAACTTTTACACCTATTCTATGTCTATGAAATAACTGTAGGTAGTTGCATATATATAACTGAATAGAAAACAAAGACTGGCTTTTTAAAGAAAACACAAAAGCGAGAGATGTAACTGCTCATCTGCCTGATTTCCCGGGAATCTCACTGCTAGTCGTTACATCACTTCCACTTTCACACGCTTTCAAACTCAATGCTGACATATGATGGGTGATTGGAGTCTAATTGCCAGATAGCTTAAGTGAATTTTGTATCTCACTAAATCATCTTCAATTTTTCAAAATGAGATCTCCTTATTAAAATACTGATCTGAGTCTGAACACATGACAGTGACTTTTAGAGACTTTAAGGAGATCGGAACCACAAACTCTGAACCTTTACCTTGGAGTGTCTTACATTATGTAGAGCTCCTGGAAGAAATCTGTCGTTAGTTTTTATTTATTTAAAGTATGTTTGAGATGTGGAACTCGAGAAAAAGGCTTTGAATTTAGGGGATATGAAGCTTCATTTTACTCCCTTTGGAAAAGTTGATGTCTTAGTTTTGTTAATTATGTGGAAGCAGACAGACCCAGACACTGTTCAACTGCTTTGATCCTGATCCATGATGGTCAAGCAACATATCCTGGTTTTGGATCAGACTGGTATTCAACATTCTTCAAATCTAAGGGGACATGTCGGACATGTGACCTGAGAATCATTTTAGAAGGTGGAAAATCAGTATTTTAGGTTAGTGTGTGTGTGTGTGTGTGTGTGTGTAAGCATTCATTTTTATGAATGCTTCATTCCATCATTACTCTGGAACAAATACTTATTCGTAGGATTTTTTTTTCTTCTTTCACCTCTGAAAAGCTGGAGTAACATCAGACTCTGGGATTAGCTGCAGAGTGCTTCTCGTTGACGTCACTCACCTCGAATCCATTCCCTCATCTGTCTGGATCGGATCGGCAGCGGCTGCCTTTTCCTGCTCGTGACGCCGTCTTTATGGGGCAGCTGGCAACGTTTACTGCAGTGTGAAAGACTGACAGGGAGTTGGGGGCTAGTAGAGGACTGAGCTGCAACCTTAAGGCAAAACTCAGATGGAAATTCTCAGATTGTTTGGTAATGTTTTTAAGAACTGTTAAACAACTAAAACTAATGAAAAAAACTGTTTCACTTGGTTCTTTCAACAATGAAACAGGCAAATGCTTGAAAATGGTCAACAGAAAACGACTTTTCTAACGACAACAAATCACTTGTAAGGCTCAACTATACAAACACAAAGACTATATTTTATTAAGGAGGGATCAGTTTCTAGAATCAGCAGTGCAGCTTTGAATCAGGAGAGAGATATGTGCAGTCATTGTTTTCAGATTTCCACTTTTCTTTTTTTTTTCAGTGTCTCACAGTGGGTGTCTCAGAATGTACAATTTTGATTTTTTTTTTTTATAATAAATAAAGGTGTTCTGTGTTTGATGGTCCTTGGCCAGTGGCTCAGTGTTTTGAGTTCCATTTGTGCAGTTGTGTTTTTTTGTTTTTCTAGCTGGGTTTTCTTACATTCCCTATAGTTTAGATCTTTGGTTTGTTATTGTTTCGGTGTCCTGTTATTAGTTATTGTAGTTTATTCAGATCCCCCTTTTGTTCTTGTCTTTCCCATGTCTCCTGATTTATTCATTTGTTTGAATATTTGTCACACCTGTGTAAATACAAATGGCTGTTTTTAAAAGATGATTTCATTTTTTTAAGGGAAAAAAAACCTATCAAAGCTGATCCCATGTCTCCCTTTTTTTTTCTTTTCAAACTGCAAACAAAGAATGTGACAGATGCTGTTTGTTACTTCTACCACTTACGTTACATTTACCATAGTAATCAGACTTGACTTTTATTAGCTCCTTACCTCGCTGTCTTGTGGTTCACTGTGGCTGCCACGCTGTTAGTCGCAGCTATATTTTCTGGAGTTAACTCACTGAATTTTGAACCAGTTTTCAAAGGCTTTTGTCTGGTTTTTATTTCTGACTTTCCATGGACATCCCTCCCCCATCATTCTTGGACCACCCCATTTAAGAAGTCCTGGAAACACCCCTGCCACTGACATTAGGAGAGACTGCGACAAAACAAAACTCACTGCACATATCAAAGATCTTGGCAACACCTCAAAAGAGTGCACTTGCCATAACAACCAGTTTAAGAATATGTAAGCAAATTTGTTGTGGATCCACAATAGTACCAGAGCACCATCTACTGACTGAACAAGGGATTACCTCTGTGCGGTACAGCGCAATTATGAATAAAAAAAATTAAATTGTAGGACATGAAAAATTAACTATTGAACATTTGTATAGTAAAACGCACTGTCAAATAGCTAGAAATAGCAGGCCTTAACTAAGATGTACACACATCTAAAATGATCCCACTGTAAGGCAACAAAAGCTGCCCTGTCTTGATTCAATTACTCTACAGTGATGACGCTATTATAAGGGTTAAGATGGCCACTCCTTCTTGTTCCATTACTCCTTTTCAAAAATAATAATGTGCTAACGGAGTATGACTAAATATATTTGCAATTACATTCTTGATTATCACCTCTTGGCTTGGTAATGAATCCTCAGTAAAAGCCACTCTGCGATTTGTCAGTTGTCTGCATTTGCATTAACAGCAAATATAACTGTGAGGCTGATATGTATTTGAGCTAAAATTAAAAACAGTGTGTTAGAATCCTGTAAATTTGTGAATGCAGTTTCCAGCCTACACAAAATCACTACAAGATAAATGTGGTGAATGGCTGCTGGAGGAATATGACAGTAAAAATGGGTTTTACTTTCATGAAAATACAAAGGATGCTTCTTTGTTACTTTAGTCTGCATATGAAAAACAACAATCTACTAAATTTAAAACTAAAACTGAAACAAATCCACTAATTAAAGGAATGGTTGTAGCCTTACAGTGAGCCTAAACTTCACAGTGACTGCAGCTGCACTGCGTGTGTTGTTTTACTGCTCTAAAACTAAAACACTTCCTCTGGGAAAATACTGGGAAAAAGTGTTGAAGCTAGTGGTCGGGGTGGCGTCTCTGTCCGCCGCCATCAGCCTCATACTGAGCCATACAACAGTCAGACTGAGTTAAGTGCTATGGGAGTGTTGCTGTGGCAACGGTTCTGTGGAGTGTTTGTGAGTGCTTCAAGCTCCCACGGGATTCAGGGGGCGGGCAAGTGAGGAACTGTGTGCGTACATGTGTGTTTGTGTGGTTATATGTGTGTGTACGTGTAAATCAGTGTTGGCTGGAAATGCCTGGGTGACCTAATGCACAGAACGGTATCTTTCATTGAGGTATTAAAGAAAAGAAACAAAAGCAAACAAACAGCATGTGTGTGTTATCAGGTGCTCTGACAGTGATGTAACTTAGGTTATCGTGCCGCCTCCACCAGCTGCTCCTGTTCTGAGCTGCCATATCTTATTGATAACCTGCAGAACGGTAACCAGATCCAACACTCATTAGCCCATCAGCCTCATTCTCAAGCTGTTCCTCACAGTTTTAGGAAAGCAGAAAGAGCTTTGTCTCTGAGCTGAAGTTTCACTAACTTATCTAGTGTTTTTCATTATGCTTTTCCACCCCTTTTCTATTATATTATTTCTTAGTGTGATTTGAGCTGCGTTTCTTTCAGAAATTTAAGTAAACAGCACCAAGTATCCAATTATAGGAAAAACTGATGTGTTAATCCTACAGGATCCTGGAGGGTTTTTGATTTGTTGCTTTTATTCACTTTTTTTTTTTTTTTAAACTTAGGGAGAAAAGGGGAAAATGGGCATACTTCTTACAAAAACAAGTGACAGCAGGAAAGATTAAAAAAAACAAAAACAAAAACCTGCTGTTGCAGAAGCTGGCTCCAAAAATGAATCAATGCAAAAATGCAGCAGGAATAAACATGTTTGCAGTCTGACTACAGCTTTCCAGTGCATGATATAACATCAGAGCTCAGCTGTTTGAGTTGTATTAAAGTTTAAAGTCATGCATATCATATGGTGCCGTCAGTTTGAGTGGCAGGTATTCTGAGTCGTTCAAGATTCATTTTACTGGTGGGGCCATTTTGTTAAAAGTCTGTTTATCTTTGGACAAAATTATTATGCCACAAAAGTAACTCATGGATACATTTATCTAGCTGAGGCAACTGCCCAACAGCGTCATTGTGTTTGATAATAACTTCCTCAGTACTATGTACTCCACAGGCTAAATTCAGCCAACCAAAGGGTCCAATCAGGCCCGCTGCATGGCTCTGCAAAATATCAGAGGACCCGGTTTTTCACTCTAATTTGAACTAGCAAGCAACGTGCTGCAAATCATTAAGAATAGATCATGTCGTGACAATAGCCAGATGTCTGATTATCAATCTACAAACTTCCACAACAGCAGAGGCGATTATAGGACTGTAACATCATGGGAAGAAAAACTGTTTTTACGTTCTTATTTCACAAAAAACACCAACAAAAATTTCAGCTGGTTTTTATCAGATGTGACTGGTGATTCTATACACAGTTTTTATGCCTAATTCATATTAAAGTTAATTTCCTATGATGCTTCAGAATAACTGCCCAGATAAATCCCTGGGGGGGGGGGGGTCCCCCACAATTGCTGCCAAGCGGTGAGGTTTGGAAACCTCTGGAAACACTATCACCACACTGAGGCCCAAACACTCATTGTGATATGTTTCTATGATTTACAGCAGCTGGTTCGGTTTGTAATGACCCACCTAATGGTCCATTAAATTTGAACATTTTTAGAATGCATTTGTGATTTTTTTTACAGTTAAATTTTGGATTTTTTTTTTTTTGAGCCATTGACGCATAAAAACAAATGACTTTGACACCCCTGACCTCTCGTCTGTGCTTTCTGCCAATGAAAGATTAGCGGTGCCACTGGAGAAAAATTCAGTGCAGCCCCAGTGACTTCCCATCTAAGTACAGATATCTTATTTTTATATATATTGTTTTGAACTGATAATTAGGAACAATATTTAATTCTTATCAAATTCAAAATACCCAAAAATGTCCCTAAAGCTGACAGGTTCAAAGGTCTGAACTGAGCTACTCTCACTGCTGTTATGTGGGTTGTTACGTGCTGTCAGGCAGGACTGTCAGCACTAAAGATCACAGAGATTTCCCAGTTGTTCTCTCTGCTATGTGAAAGCGAACAGAAAAAAGGACAACTCATCAATTACCAAAAGTCAACATGACCTTTAACATTTAGAACACATGCTGAAGGAGTCTGTTTAAAGGCTGATATGTGTGCTTTTAAGTCTGTTTGAACAGACAAACCCTTCAGCAGTCTGAGGTCTGTGGAGTTTAGAGATATTGATTGGTAAAAAAAAAAAAAAAATAGTGCATGGATATTCTCAAATAATCTCAAATAAACATTTAAACTTTTTCATCAGAAAACTGCACAGTACATTTTAATTTGTGCATCAGTAAAGTGCTGCTTAACTGATATAAGAAAATGACTGAAACACTAAATAAAACCACTGCCTCCCACCAACAACTTCACTCACAAAAAGCAGTTACATGCATATAATATTGTCACCAATCCACTGTTATGATATCATCTTACTTCCCCCCTTGGGGAAGTCACATGACCCTTGTTAGAGCAAGAGGAGGCGGAGGGGGTTAAAGTGCCTGAATGAAAACCACATGGGGGGAGGAGAGACCTGAGACCAGAGAGAGAGAGAGAGACCAACTTGAGCTACAGAGATAGAAGAAGAAAATTCAGCTGTAGATGAGGTCTAAGACTGCACGGAACTCAGAACCAGGACTGAATCCAGGACCACAGACCAGGAGCAGCCCAGTTCACCATGTCAGAGTCCATCAGAAGAAGAAGCTCCAGCAGACAGCTTCTGCAGAACCTCATCAGGTTAGTGGAAAATACTTTTAGCACAACATGGTCACAGGTTCTTTACCTGCAGGAGAACATCTGAGAGTATCTGAAATGTGAATTTTGCTGATTTTTTTTTTTTAAATTGAACTATAGTCACTAAGGAGCTTTCAAGAAGCCATCACAAAATAATCATTCAAATCAGTGAAAGAGTGGAAATACATTTTTATGTTCATGATAAGCTTAAGATAAGTGCACATTTAACATTTAATATAGAATAGAATAGAATAGCCTTTATTTGTCATTATGCAGAATGTACAGTGAGATTGGAGAAACAGCCTTTCTTTTGTACTCAGGCATATTTTTTGGGCAGTAAGAGACGCGCTGCACACAGCGAGTTTGAAAACAGCTAACATTTTGATCAGTCCCATTTTGAATGCAAGATGTTTATTTGAAATGCAATGTGGCAGAAATTGTAAATTATTTAGGCAACTCGTTAAGCAATTAATGTTCCTCCAAACTTTTTTTCAGACTGATGTGATGATAATATCAATATTTAAGAATAACTGTGTAAAAACCCACAACACAGAAAAATTTTGGTTGAATAGAAACAGCAAATATGAAGAGATTAAATAACTGCAGCAGAAAAGTAGGACTGCTTTTTTTTTCTTTTTTTTCATGTGGGTGGCCGCAGCTCAGGGGCAGAGCAGGTCATCTAGTAATCAGAAGGTCGGTGGTTTGATTCCTAGCTGCTCCAGTCTGCATGCTAAATTATCCTTGGACCTTTAGTGAACCTGGAGTTGCTCCTGATGTGTTCATCAGAGTGTGGATATGTGCACGAATGGTAGCTAGAAAGCGCTTAGATGTGTAAGTGTAACAAATGCTTGTGTCACTGGGTGAATGAAGACATGTTGTATTTGGCGCTTTGGCTGCTCAGGCAGAGTAGAAAAGCGCTTTACCATGTGTTTCAACTTCAACTTTGTCCCCACAGTGGAAATTTGCTTTGAAACCAGATTGCACACAGACAAGTGTTCCAGTGACTGTATGCATAATGAGATGAAAAAATCCACATTTGCAAAATAATTGCTGTAATGAAGTGAGTAATGGGCCGATCCAGGTGTCACTGAATCAAATGTGCACCAGAAAGACCTCATTCATGAAGATTAACTCTATTTTTGGGGGGGGTCAATATATAGTTTTGAATACAGATAAATCTGTGAATGCTATTTTTGGCATCTATTTTTTTATGTTTAAGTATAGTGAACAATAGATTTTAATCTAGTTCTTTGCAAGCTTTCAAAACTGAGAACTGTCCTTTCTACTTTATCTTTGATACGCAGTTGTGTGCCTGCAGGTCCTGCTCTCATGTTGCACGTATAACCTCCATCAGAGGATTAGAGCAGCAACCTCTTTATTGCCTAAAAGGCTAAAAAAAAAAGCTTTGGGGCAAACATAAATCATTAAATCCTGTATGATGTAAAATGCAAATGAATTGTTACACTTTTGAAAAGCATTTTCTTCTTCTCACTGGGGGTTTTGGCAGCTTGATAGAGAGTCTGTTAAAATCTGAGTAAATCAAACTCAAACCTTGCAAATGAGGATGACAAAAACCATGTTGCAAATGAAGAGAACATGTGTTTGAAATTATGTCCTTGAAGATGGTGATGTGGGCTTTTGAAAATCGAGACATTTCATCCTCATGACTTCAGCATTAGACTGTGGTACTTGGCAAACGTGACTCTGTGACTGTTTTCTTTTCAAATGATGTATAAACGTATCACAAAGCAGTCCAATACAGTTTTGTTTACTTTGATTGCATCCAGTTTGCACCATATTTATCTAAACTGTATTATATATTCACCTGAAATTGTGTATGCTCGTCAAAAACCAATGTGAGCCCAAAGAAATTAAAGTTATATTTTAGTAGTTTTACTGTTAAACAAAATAAAGCAAAAAAAAAAAAAGAAGTATTTTTCAGTTCTAAACAGGTCTTAAAAAGCAGGATTAATACTTTCCCAGATGACACAAGACCATTTTCATCTTCTGTAGTTCCTCCTTAAAACAGTGGAGGGAATTCCACCATTTCATTTACTTCAATCATCAAAATTACTTTAAGTTGAACCGGCTTTTTATTGTTTGCTGTTCTCTATTTGCCTAATTTGGCCACTTACTGCGAGTCTACTCTGATTTTTCAGCTCTAAAAGGCACAGGAGGCTGATTTGTTGATGCTGTCACTGTCAGTGCATTTCTTGTTTCCTCCATGAGTGGTGGAACATTGCTGTGTGACTTCACTGAAAATGACACTAGGCTATGAGTTCAATGGCTTCCTTTATAGCTGCAACTTCCTTAATGACCATGACATCATCTGGCTGACTCCTGAACTCTTTCCTGCTCTACTAAACACACACACACACACACACACACACACACAAAGAAAATCCCGTTCTCCAGGCCTCCATTGCCTCATTGTGTAAATGGTGGAAAAAATGATGCTAATCAGGCCTCCTCTGTAATTTTATGCGTCTTAGCTTTGTGTTAAATGCCCCAGCAGACCCCAAAGATGCTGTGTAGTTCAAACCATTCTGCAGCAGCAATAATCTCTCAGAGCATGTGAATAAAGTGCAATAGTGCAAAGCAGTGCTTTTTAGCATAAATCGTTTGACACATTGTGAATCTGTTATTTCGTCTAAAGACAGTCATGTAGATTAAAGCTGGTTTGCAGACAAACCAGTTGTTGGTCAGTTCTTAAGTACTGCTGATGTTACACCACACGTCTCAAGAGTTGTTTACTTTGATTGGCTTCTCAACATTTCATTGCCCCCAAATCTCATTAACTTTGTTAGATTGCTCATTTTCTGTGTGGCTGCTAAAAATCTTAGAGAATTTTGAATGCATGGCCCATTTACTGACCCACTGATGGTAGTTAAGCAACTGGAGCTATGGCGGCCTTCAGCTGCAATGCAGTGCCCGCAGTTTGAAATTTGTGTGCCTATCCTGCACGACAATGCCCTGCTGTCTATGCCCACATTTCATGTCTCTCTCTCTACTTGGGGCAGCTGTGGCTCGGATGGTGGAGCGGACCGTCCACCAATCAGAAGGTCAGTGGATCAATCCCTGAGTCCTCTAACCCGCATGCCAAAGTATCCTTGGGCAAAGTACTAAACACCGAGTTGCTCCCAATGTGTCTATTGGAGTGTGTGAATGTTAAAAAGCACTGCATGAATGTGTGTGCTTGGGTGAATGATGATAGCTTATAGTAAGAAAGCACTTTGAGTGCAAATGAGCAGAAAAACATGACATTTTAACATTTACTGCACTGTACAAGTTCAATCAAAGCACCACAGAAGAAAAGTTTAATAACTTCTCACAGAAACCAGAAAGTTTCCCTAACATTGACCAAAGTGATGTTGTTGTGTTAACCTAATCACACAGATATGTAATTTAAACAGTCACTATCCACCCTAACCACCTTCCAG
Source organism: Andinoacara biseriatus (assembly GCA_015108635.1). NCBI lineage: Eukaryota > Metazoa > Chordata > Actinopteri > Cichliformes > Cichlidae > Andinoacara > Andinoacara biseriatus. The sequence goes on along the minus strand of VUQJ01017713.1, from coordinate 37,454 downwards.
AGAGGTACATTATGGTCCTTTATTTACTCAAAGAAATTAATTACTTCAAGACATAATCTACCTATCCATCCATCCAGTCACAACATCTTAATTTAAAACTAATCAGCCTAATAAAAAATATAATTTCAAGGAGACAAAAGAGAAAAAAGAATCACAAGCGTCAGTGTGATGTCATCTGTTGTTGTATCAGAACACAAACCATAAAACTGAAGACTGCATTTACAGTTTGGCCATATTTGGCTACATGTTCGATTTCAGATATTTCTTGTGTCATTTTGCATCTTTATAATGGGAATATTGAGAAGCCTGGGCTTGCCCTCATGGCAGAAAGTATTGCTCAGCAAGTATGATCAACCAATCTTACACAGCTTTTCATGCATCTCGTACTGTAAATATACTCTTTAGATAAGGAAACACAGTGTGTGTCAGCAAGAGGCTAGGCTGTCCGCGGCCAGTAGTTACAGTGCCATATTTAGATGACAGGTTGGTACGCTCAGTTATCAGCTAAGGCCAGCTACTGTAGCTTTGTTAGCCGTCTGCATTCACAAAAGCAGAGCAGACAGCTATTAGCTAGAGCTCCCTGTATCCCAGTATGCAGATTGATGAGTTGCAAGAAAAAGAAATCACGTGCCATACAGTTAATAACTGATTAGAGACTCAGGTTTTCAAATCAGCCTCATGTGGCCATTAAAGGAACTACAGCTTTTGGTATTTTTGCCTTGGCTACATTTTTAACCCCAGAAGTTAGTGCTTGGGCTTGACCTCAGTCAGGCCTCACCAAAACCTTCCCCAAATAGTTTGTTTTTGTTGTGTTTTGTTTTTTATCTTTCTAAATTCACCTGTGTTCTTGCACCCTAATTGAAAAAAAAAAAGCATGAGAACTTCCTTTGAATTTTAAGTCTAAAAACTTGCACAGAGAAATAGTTTCTTTCACCTATGAGCAGTAATAACTGGGGTAAAATACCTAACACACACACACATGGCCCTGGAAAGAGCTCATCCTCCTTCCCCTTGTTACATTTCGTGCAGCAATGATGAGGTCCAGAGAACCAAACCTGATCCCCAGTTGACCCATCACCACCAACCCCCTCTCCCCATAATATGGCCTGACTGAGAAACCAAAACAGCCCTGACACACATCCCATCAGTTTACAGCAAACTTAAGACTGACTTGCCAATATGATTCCTACTACATCTCTAGTGAGTGTGAGCTTATGTAGGTCACTTTCCCACATAACAACCGCAGCATGTTTGAATCAGAACTCATGACCAGTGTCCTCACCAAAAATCATAACCAGTGATATTTTCTTCAGTTCTTGCTTAATTTTTTTTTTTTTTTGCAAAGATTGTATCTAGACAGATGAGCTGAGTCGCTGACATGTTGGGGAATGCTGGTAAAGACAGATGCTCAGCACGTTTTACAGTATGTATTCCTATACTTAGAACCAACAAGGTTCTACAAGGTTCTACTAGGTGGCACTTTGGCCTTTCTTTGTTCCACAGTTCTTGTGTAGTTTTATGAAAAGTCAGACAAAATTAGTTTGAAAGTCAAAGACTAAAAGTAATTTATTTTGAAGCCTCAGCTCTAGTGTTTTGGTTGCTGCCATATTAGCTTTTGAGCCAGTATTGATCATATTTGTATAAGAGTCTTGAGTGATAAGTTAGCCGCTAATGCTAGCTTTCTTTTTTTCTTTTAAAAAAAAATCTGCCATAGAGTTATTTTAAAAGGGGAAAACCAGTGAAACTCAAACCATTATTTGTACCAGAATGCAATTTGCTATTTGCTATTTTTAAAAGTGATATTTTAACGTAGGAGCACAGCATTAACGTTGACAGCTCATTTCAGAGAAATTAATCAAAGTTGAAAAGTTGAATGTTTATAGACAGTGTAATAACCTAATAGTTTGCAAGATTATTTTAAAAAAAATGCTACCAGAAGGTTTATTTTAAGCCGTACCCCTCCAGTTTCACGCCAGGTCTGCAGTACATTCAGCGATGTTGTGTTTCCAAATATAAGCAATTAAAGTGATGAATTCAGTGCCACTGTGGGTGTTAAAAACTTCATCCAAATTGTAACAAGCTGACATTTTTCTTTGAAAACAATGACATCACACTCTGAAGAACCTCTGTCCATAACTAAAGTCTAGAGACTTAGGTGATGTCAAACTTTCTGCCAATGAAATGAATAAATATTTCCAAAGTTCCTCTCATTCCAATTCCCAGATAAGATTTTATCCAGACCTCGAGTAGTGTGACGAGATGGAGCATTAAGTTCTTTCTCTGTCCTCTGTCCTGCTTCTCCTCCATCTCTTGACCTGCTCCTCCTCCTCCTCCTCCTCTCTCTCCTTCTCTCTGTTTTTCTCTTGAGATTGAAATTAAGTGAAAGACCACAGCAGCTGGCTCAAGCTACGCCAGATGTTCTTGGACAATAAAGGGGGTTATTGTTATCAAGTCACGCCCACTGGAGGCTAAAGCTGATTGGGAAAAAAAAAAAAAAAAAACTAATGAGCTTTCTGCGGAAGCAAACTCGTTCTTTTCCACTGAATTTCAACTTATTATGTGTCAAAAATCCTCATACGTAAACTTTTCCATAGATTTGTTTCAGCGTGGTACCACACAAAGAGCAAATTGCATTAATGTAGCTTTGGGTGCCAGCGTGGGTGCTAGAGCCCCCAATAAAGTTTAGGTCAGTTTAGTCTTTCGTTTCTTACCAGTTTCTATCCTATTCTATCAGCCTCTGTGTTCGTTATGGTTTTGGTAGCTATTAAAATAAATTTTAGTGATATCCTTGTTGCAGCAATGTGAGCAAAGCAAACTCCCTAAAGAAAATTTTTTTCCCAGGTTGGGTTCTAAGAGCTCGAATGGCTCGTACATGTACAGAGCCCTGACCTCAATTCCATCCAACAGCTTTTGGGATGAGCCGCAGCGACGCAGACGGTGTTGCCCAACATCAGCTCTCTCGTGGAAAGACTGAACCAAATCACTGGAAGCTTTTAGAGCAGCATATTTCCTGGCAGAATAACCTCCTAAACAACCACATGTGGTTCTAATATTTACAGTAGGTGTCCACATACTTATAACAATGTAGCACATCTGGAAGTTTAGGGACCTCTGAGCAGCTGTGTAGGTACGCACAGGGGGAGGCCAACTTCATGAACATGTGAAGAATTTTACTAAAGAGCTTGTTTTGTCCAACAACTTTAAATATGCCTCTAAATATTCCGTTTTTGGAAAATGTGAATAAATTAGAAGAATTTATTTCCATATAAATATATAATTTAGCTAAATTCATTTAGTTAATATTGCTCAATAGCTAGATATCGTAACATATCGTATCGATGATTGTCGATAGAAGCGTGAAATGTAAATCACCATGGTGTCGCAGAGGCTGGCACAAGCATCTTTTCTGAACAGTATGACATCACATTTGCAATAACACATATGGCGTACAGTACATCCTGTGTGTGCCGAGAGTTTTTTTGATGTCTGTGCTGACTGCAGGGTGACGGCGCAGCGGAGCCAGGAAGATGCCGAGGAGATTGAGCGGGAGCGAAGGAGGAGAGCCAGGGAAAAGCAGAGAGGGGAGGAGAGCCCCTCCTGGCTAGAGCCCACCCAACAGAACGACCTCACACAAAACACAGAGTAAGTAATGTTATACCACTTTATTCATCTACTCAGGCCTTCTGCCAGCTTCTTCCAACTTCCAGTTTTTAGTGTGTAATTATTAACGAGTCTGTCTAGAAACATAAAATATATTTTAAAAAGGCTTGTTGTGGTGTAATTATAGTCAGAGAGAAACAGGTATTATTAAGTTGTTTCAGTTTACCTGTTTTTATGCACAGTTTTATTGGTGCATATATTTTAAAAGTGCATAAAACATAACTTCTTCCATTACATTTCAAATAATCTTTTGCATACTAGGCTTCACTAATGAAATCTGCATTAAGTTTAGCTTTTTATAATCATCTACCCAAAAGAATGTAATAGAACTCTGTATGTATCCATCTTTATGCAGTTTAGGGTCACGGGGGAAAGGGGGTTGGAACCCATCCCAGCTATCAAATGGTGAGAAATGGAGTACACCCTGAACAGGTTGCCTGTCTATCACAAGGCTAACACAGGCGCAGGGAGACCATGCGAACCACACAGACAGGCCTCAGCTGGCCAGCAC
>VUQJ01017709.1:12326-22979 GCA_015108635.1 Andinoacara biseriatus | reverse complement strand
ACACACCTGTCACATCTGTCTACAACACATCTGTCTACAACACATCTGTCTACAACACATCTGTCTACAACACATCTGTCTACAGAGTCACAGTGGAAACAAAGTTATTTACAAAAACATGTCGGTGCTTCTGCTGAGCTGTTCTACATGCAGTCACAATAGTTTTAAAACATTTAGTTTTTATTTACATTTTCATCGATCAACAAAAAGTTTAGTGTTTGTTTGTTTAGTGTTTGTTGTTTGTTTAGTGTTGTTGTTTGTTTGTTTGTTTGTTTAGTGTGTGTTTGTTTAGTGTTGTTGTTTGTTTGTGTGTGTGTGTGTGCTGCAGACAGCTCTCTGGCATTGCAAATGCTTGCTGGTCCTGAGCAGAGCTGAGCTGGAAGCCTGCTCAAAGCCCTTCACCTTCACAGCCGGGCTGGCACGACGCATTGAGCATGGCTGGCATAGCCCGATGTTTATCACACAAAGGCACGATCAAAGAGCGCTGGTATCTGGCTGCACCACTTTCATCTGGGTTCCCACAGCTGACAGTAGCATCCGTGGGGGGCTCTCCTCTTCTTCTCCTCCTTTAATGGTCTCTCTCTCTCTTCCCCCTACCTCGCTATTCTCTCTCTTGCTCTCTTACACATTTATCACTGCAGAGAGGGAAACTTTATTGAAATTCCATAGCCAAAGAAAATTCTCTCCTGATCAATGATGGCTTTAGAGAGGAAGCCTGGGGGACGAGTGTTCCTTAGCACGCTGCTCACAAACTTTCCCTTCAATGGTTTTTTTTTGCCTGTTCACTGTAAGCCAATCAGCTTGTGTCGTTCACATTTACTCATTGTTTTTTGCCAAACCATCAGAAAAGCAAACTGTATCTTCAAAGGCATTCCCATGATGCACACGGTGCTGCTTCACCACATGGTGAATAACTTTTGGGGGAGGTGCACGCGATGCTCGCAGTTCCAGTAAGAAGTTTGACGACTGGTATTCAGTCTGTGTGTAGTTAAGGCAAGAACAGCAAAAGGAGTCAAGATTTGAGAAAGGCAGCGCTGGCTTCAGATTCGGGAAGGTGGCTGTGGTTGAAAGCTCCAGATGAAATATTGAACTTATCATCCTCTAACTATAACACTTCAGTTTATGAATCAGACATGCTCCAGGAAGAGCAACTCTTTCCAATACCCGATACGAGCATCAGGCATTCCCTGCATATTTTGCGTCCTCCTTTTACATCCTACTATGCCACAGAACAAAATGAAACCCCAAACAAATGGCTTCAGTGGTCACATCAAACTGCCTCGACCGCCATGAAAAACGGTTACTCTTCAGCGTACGGCAGCAACCCCTGCGCGACTGTCAGGAAATGCATCGGGTGTTTTTCCCCCCCAGAGTATGTGTGTAATGTGTGGCTCCTGTTGTTGCGATCAATCCCAATTTAACAGACACCGACTCAAAGTCAACCTTCAGGGAGCCATGAAAGCTGACAGGTGAGAACTCACTGCCGTCTCCCTGACTCACATCAAAGACACGGCAACAGTGGCGGCTTCACTGGAAGACGAGCACTTTTAGAAAGAACAAAGAGACTCGGAGAGAGGAGAGCAGGACTCGTCTAGAGACAAGAGATGGCCGAGAGGCTGAATAGCAAAGGGGCATGAATACTAAAAAAGGTTCCATTTGACCTCGTGCAGATTTTGGAGAATTCATACAGAATGAAACACATATTCAATATATCGCTGGCTGCGTGAGAATAATTAGTTTGACAAAGAATTTGGACTCCAGTGGATTATTTTTTTTTTCCAATTTTGCTCCAACTCTTTGTAACAACTGAAAACATGCTGGATCTGCACTATTCTTGTTTAGTCTGGGAACTGAGCCAGTACAAGTGATACTATAATCACGTGTGGTTGTAATTGCCAGGTCTTAGGGAGTAGTAATGCATATGTGGAAAAAAAAAAGTATAAAGACCCCCCTCATAAGAAAATCAAGTCTTTAACCTTGTTAACATGCCCATATGGTGTTTTTTTTTGTTTGTTTTTTTAATAAGCTAAACGGACTAAACAAAGCAGTCATTGCTAAGTCTGAGCATTTTCACCTTGGAACTGCAGTGTGTACTAATGCCAGGCTTAAACACAGATTCAGACTGCCAGGGTTTCACACACTGCGTAATAACTGAAAGGAACCAATGTGTCAACTTGTGGGATTTGGTTAACATGTCAGAGCTGGCAGGTCCAAATAAGATCAACTCCTACTGCTTTTACTGCTCTGCTCTCTGTTTCACCTTGTGTGACTGTGTTTGCTCTGCTTCACTTGCTGGTTGGATGTAAACACTAAAAAAAATACTTGGCTAGGTTTGGGTAAAGATTGGTGATTGGCTTAAAAAAGGAGCAGCCACACCATTGGGTAAATTTAAATGTGATGCCAAATGCCCGTATGTGACGAGTTTTACTGCAACCTGGTGCAACACAGTTGCGCTCTGGAAATAAGGTGTGACAGCCACAACCAGATTTCCTGTGGTAAGTAGTTTTCACCACAACATACTGTAAAAGGAAAAGTGTTTAGATGCTCTTTTGACTGATGACTGCAGAGAGCCCGAGCCTCTGTGTGACTGCCCAAGTATAATAAACACCTCCCTATATTTTGCCATTTGAAAACTTTCTATGTGAAGATTAGTTTTCCATGAGCAGCATCGTAACTCAGCTCTCACAGTGGTATGGTTAATCGCGAACAGACAACAATGAAATCAAATTTTGATGCTGTTTCATGTGAATCTTTTGCATGAGGCAGAATCTGCTGTTTAGAACCAGATCCGCTGCACAAAGTGCATTAGTGTGGAAAAAATATGAGCCATAAAGAGTATAAAAACAGGGTTTGATTTAATAAAATATATTGAGTATTATAACTATATATTTAAGGTACTATGATTGTTAGCTAGTGTGGAAACAAAATAGAGAATCCAAGAAAATGAACTGGGTCACTTACTGTACAACTCTCAGCAGCAGTCTTAACCGAACAGTTATTTTTTCCCCCTTCCATAAAACCTCTGGAAAGCTTTGCAATCACAACCCCATTGCACTCACTTTTTATTGTCTACCAGCTGTTGGAAAACTTTTACACTCTGAAGGAGAAGAAAGAAATGGAGAAGTCCTCCGAGGACCCATTTGTACGGCTCCAGCAGTTTAAGCCGCCGTCTCTGATGCTGTAGCAGGTGTGAATCTTTTTTTTTTTGTGGGCTTCACCTTAATTCAACTTTCAGAACAACAATAATTAATTCTGGGGGAAAAAAGAAGTGAAGAGAAAAGCACAGACGAGTTCTTTTATTTCATGGCTTTGTGAGGCTGATATTTCATTTTCCTGTTGAGCAGTTCCCACCCACAGGTCTTCACACCATCTTGCCGCACAACCTGTCAATACCGTGCATGTACAGAGTAAGAGCGGATCAATACACTTTCAGGCACTGACAAAGCTGCGAGTATGTTAGTGAGAACAGAGATGTGAAATTGCTCAATCCAAAATGTGGTTCGTCATGCCGACGAAACCCTAAATGACATATCGGAATCCAAGCACTCCGATTCCACCTTTCTATTTAAAGTCATTCCACCAAAGCTAATTAGCAGTGCAATCAACGCTGAAACAAACAGCAGCGTTATTCAGCTACCTGCTTATTGTTGATTTGCCTGTATATGTGCCCGAGGTGAGATCTTAACTTGTAACGCCTTTAAAGCAAAGAGGAAACAGCGGGGTCAATAGGTAGGTGTCGCGTGCTATCGGTTCCATCTGATTGGCCGGTTTCACAGCTTCGCTTCTATCTCTGTGTTTCGCCCAATCATTAAGGGCCAGTATCTCTGGAGTAGGAGGCAAAGATTGTGGGCCTGTGGAACCATTTAGATCTCTTACAGATCTCCTTAATGCTGCCCATCGATCGTCTCTCCCTTTTAAAAACAAATGGACAACTCTGATTGTCCAAATGGCCCTTTTCCCAATTACAGGCTTGGGTGGCTTTCAATCCTTGTGAGAAAACACTCTGGCCTTAACTTCAGATAACTGCTTAGTGGCCTGAGTGTGATCTCTCCTTGTTGGTGATGGACCTAAACACATAGACACGCATGGAAAAGCACGAGGTCCCTTTTGCTGCTGGGGAAATGAATCATGCATTTTCAGTGTATTCCATTAAAAAAAAAAAAATCTTGTTTTGAGCCATTACGGCTTTGATGTTTTTGTATCACTATTTGTATCAAAATGAGCATTAATATGCTGCGTGCGCTCTCCTTTTAATAAAGAATAATTCAGGCTAAGATGAGAAATATTGAATTTGAGAACACATAACAGGCAACAAAAACAAACTTCTCCCAAAGCTACTGGCCTGGCCTTTCTTTCCTGCTAGCCAGTCAGGTAGAGCCCTAAACTCCAGGACCCACACTGTGTTCTACTTAATCTTGGATGAAGAGGAGCGGTAACAGAATCCAAAGAAGGGATGAACAGGGAGCTGGAGGAGAGAGAGAGAGAGAGGGAGAGAGAAGAGAGCTGCTGTCAACAAGCTCTTATGGTGAACAGATGTGGGGGAACTCCCTCACTACTCCTTAGCCTGGAGCCACACATGCACACACCCACCCACACACATATGTATAATGTAACACACACTCGAGAGGAGGAGAAGCAAAACAATGGCTTGGAGTAAATTCCTAGCATGGCTGAGATGGTTGTGGCAGATTTTGCACAGAAAGGCCAAATTTGGAGAAAACCAAATAGGATGCTAGATTGGACGGTAGTAAACATCCAAACAAGTCTTCTTCATTCTTTCTTTTTCAAAAAAAAAAAAATCTATTTAACTCTGTGGTTTTGCAAGAATGTCAATCTCGGTGCGGCCAGAATTGGTTAGAAAAGTGGTCTATATGCTTGATTTATCCTCCTTCCCTGTGCAGGACGGCGTGCCTTATTTGACAGCGATGCAGACATAAAGCAGCTGCCTCCACGAGCAGCTCTTAGAAAGAGATGCTATCGGTCAATGGGCCATACTTTACTCACGCCGCCAAACTCTTTCTCCTCCCCGAGCAAGCAAGCAGCATTTACTGTGCATTTATCTTCACACAGAGCTGGTCTTGCGTAATAGTGCAGAATTCCATCTGTGCTCTGATTTATAGGCTCGTAGGAGAATCTAAGTGAAAGGTAAATTTGGCTGCACAGTGTGGCAATCAAGTCTTTCAAGCACTGACACTTCTTTTTTCTTAGGGGACCTATCATTTACTCTCCATAGTACTGGAAATATTTCTTTTTCCTCTCTGTCTACATGACATTATTATTATGTCTAATTGCATACTATTCTCATCTATATTGCTGATTTCCTTGAGATAAAGACTCACTTCAAAACACCAGGAAAAATCACATTTCCTCTTTCCCTGAGTGCTCCCGGTAGTTCGGTTGGCTAGTAGCAAATAAGCTGTTGTTACCAAGTGGAGAGCAAGAACGATTAAGGTGTTTATGATGAGCAAATCTTTCTTTGTCTTGACTGCTGGCAGTAAATAATACCTCGAGGTTTAGCCGTGTTAGTGTTCAAAGCATACACTGTATATAAAAGATGGACTGTGGCATGATCTGCAGTCGGTTTTTCTGAAGCCTCAGTGTAAATGTTTTGGCCACCATTGTGTTTTTGTGTGTTTTTTTGTGCCAGATGTAACCATATTTGGATGGGTGCTAAACTATCAGCACCCATCCATTGGTTAGCAAGCTGCATCCATACACGGCAAATGATAGGCTACCTGTTAGCTGCGTGCTAATTAACAGTAAAAGACTAATAAAAAAGAATTGCACTCACCAAACACAGGCACAGATGCAGGGCTGTACCATAACCTTATTATCTGTCACATAATTCAATTAAAAATACTCCATAAAAACTAGAAACACAGTCGGTTCCGTTCAGTGGAGGTGAGGCCAAGCAGCTGCCTGTCAATCAAAGTGTCTGCCCCCCTAACTTTAAGTCTTTACGAAATCTAAAAAGGAAGGTGAGTTGCCAAAAAGAAAAAGAAAAAAAGAACGCTGGGTATAAATGTGTTACTGGTGCTAAAGGAAAAGTCAGTGAATCACCAACAGGATATGTTCGCCCACTGTTGTTGGTGGTTTTTGTTGAATAAATGAAATAAACTTCACACGTTCATGATTGATTAAACTTCAGTTGGGCTCTGGAGTCATTCGTTCTGTTGGCACCGCCAATTAGCACTGAAAACAAAAAGATTCAGGACGGCTGATGATGTGGAAACCATAAATGTCTGTGGCTATAAAATATTCAAAAATATGGTGCCTCTGGAGGAAAATTAAAGGTCGTCATCATCAAAGCGAGTAGACGTCATGATCTGGGGATGACATCTGTTTAGAACTGCGTATCTCTCAGAGTTGCATATCGTACTGGCATGACGAAAACTATAAAAACAGGACCAAACTCATTTAGCTGTGCGTGGATGGAGAGAAAAGCCTGTTTTGCAGAATTTTGGAACCGTCGCTTTAAGTCCAGGAAAGCCTGAGCTAGCGATTCCTCCTGAGCTTTGTTTCCCATAATGTGGAATGAAGTGTAACACTGCAGCAAACAGGATGTTTGACACTAATTATTTATTTGCTTACCTGCAATTCTAGATTACGCAGGCTAACCTGCACTATTGCGCCCCTGTTGTTCGACCTTGGCAGAAATCCATACACAAAATTGGATTACTTGTAGTCTGTTTTTTTTCCCCTCTTTTTTTTCTTTTTTACCCAAGCAGTACTCCAATTTCTCCATCTCAGTTTCTAGTAAATAAAAATTTGGCCAATAGATCTTTCATCCCAGGTGCTCTTTTTTACTGTACCTTGCAGCTCGCCTGTGCTTTTCTTTATTATTTGCTGGTTTCATCATTATTCACGTGAAAAACATCCAGTTAGTCAAAGGACCCTCTGCAGGCCTGGATTAGCTCTAGAGGCTTTCATTACCCTTCGATTCAACCACCTTGATTACTTTCAATTGGTGTGAACACCTCATTTTCCAGCATAATCTAATTCAATATCATCTCATTTAGCAGCTGATAGAATGAGACCCGAGATAATTTGCTCAGCTTGCTATTGCACTGGGATTAAATGTTTGTCTTGCAAAGTAATGATGATGTGCTGAAAATATGAGCTTCCATTAATTTTATGTCTGTACTCAGAAAGAGAATTGGGCAGGCCTGCACAGGTTGCATACCAAGGTGCACAGAAGACAGACATGCCTACTATAATGTGACCTGATATGAGTCAGTGACTCATTTCACCTCGGGCAGTGTTGCACACTGTGACAAGGGCTCAAAGAATGTAAACAAGTTTTCAGTCTCTGCAAATCTGGCCTATTATCTAAGGACTTCTACAGAACAGAGCTGCCTTGTTGACAACTGTTTGTTTCTTGATGGAAAAGCGCACAAAGCAAAATCACTTTATGGAGAAGGAAAATTCTGATTTGATGTCAGATTAAATACAATAAGAAGACTTTTTTTTATTTTATTTTATTTTTTTATTTTCAGCCTTGGAATAACTTCTGAATAGATTGTATTCCCATCCTGGTTTAGTTTGACTTGTTTGCTGCCTCTTCTTGACACTGAAAGAAATAAACAAGGTAACAATGCAGAAAGCAATTCATCATATTTATGCGAGCACCCACTCTGACCTTTCAGGCATTTAGAGAAAGTGATCGTCGTCTTGTTTGCTGCAGACAAGAGAGGCGACTATCTGTCAGCACCATCTAATGTCTTTCATTCTCACGGTGTCCAGACCAGTAGTTGTAGTCAAACTCATGTCCCCAGAGGTCAATCAGTCACCCAGACAGCTGCTCCAAACACAGCGCTCAGGGCTGCAGACTGCCCTCTCCACAAGCCAAGTTACCTAACTGATTACACTGACTTTTAGAAACAAGCTGAGCAGATCTTAGAGGAGATGTGCATTAAGCTTGTGTCTGCTGCTGCAGGAATTTTATCAATATAGAATTCATTTAGCAGTGTTGGCAAAAATTCTACTTCTTCAACGTCCTCACTGTGAGACTGGAAGCATAATGGTTTTGTGGTTTCAGTCTAGATTTGATTTCGTTTTTCATCCTTTATTCATGTGCCTTCACGTTGGCTGGTCGTTCCACAACATTTGTTCCAGACTGAAATGGCTACTGGATGGAGCTGATTTGTGATCGCCTGACTGTTTGTCAAACTATTAATAAGAACGTCAGCAGTCACAATCATGTATTTAATGCATTTAATATGACATGGTTTTTTTTTGTCTAGTGATGGAGGTTGTGAGATTTGTTTAGTTTGTCTGTTTGTCTTTTTGTTAGTGCTATCACTCAAATGGTTTTGCATGAATTTTTCTTTTTTTTTTTTCTTTTCTTTTTTTTAACCAGAAGTAGGATTTGGCCCAACTTGGAAGTGATTAACTTTTCAAATTGATCTGAATATGGATTTGGGGCTCTTTAGGAAGGATTTATTACCACTGAGAAAAAGGGGAACTTGGTTGGTCACAACCTAATCTGGATCCAGCTGTTCTTCGGGATCCAGTCACTCATTTCATGTGCATAAGAAATTTTCAGCCTTTGCAGAGGCATGCAGTGCCAGACGCCTTTATTTCAGTATGTTAATCATCATTACATTTGCTGCCATATATTTTTCTTTCCTTTTTAAATTGATTGTCTTCTGTGAGGCTGGCAGAGGTTCAGAGTTTCTATCAGAGTGCTGCAGATAGCATATTATGGATTCTTAAATGTGTGTTACATGTATATGACACACATGACAATACTCCATAAATTACCAGGATACTTGTATGAAGTCTATGGCTCAGTTGGAGCACTATAGGCTGGGTATTAACTCTCCAAATTCAATATTAAAAATCTAAATGGATTTTTGATAAAAAGTTAAAGGTACTGTACATAGAACTTTACAATTAGCGTTAACTCTCAAGGTGCATGTAGATAAGAATCAGCCAATCTCTAGTTTAAAGTTTTATTGCCACGCACTGCTAAAGATTATGGTGTGGAGCGACCTGTAACAGCGATTGCTTTCCTCTGATTCTGCTGGGTTTAGTTCATACAATTCAACTGTTACAATGTTGGAGCAGGACAAAATATTTATAAGCTCATATATCGTCACTCTCATGGTTCTTGTGAAATGGGTAAAGTTAATGAAAACAAAAAGAAACTTGTAGTAAAAAAGAAGAAATGAGAACTGCAGACAGTGGTTGAAAGCAAATTGGAGTGCTAAGTGAACTTTTTTACGTACACAGATATCGCGACAAATGTAACAAGTGACTGTAGAATCACTGTACGAAGAACTCATTATCATTGGCAGCGTCACTGTTTCCTTATTCGAGCCCAGGTTTAAATGCTAAAGAAAACATTTCTCACATTACAGTTTTAGCCTTTCATTAAGCACCACTGTCAAACCCAAATTTGAATTTGTTCATTGCTCTGTGTCAGAATTAGAATAAGGTAAACGCATTCCCGTCAGCTTCAACTCTCCTTGGTATTAAGTAATAATTCGAAAATGTTAGTAAGCTAACTTAAATGGTGAGCATCATAAACATTATTAAAGGGGATAAATTTACACCTGGGAGCTTCCATAAGAAGTGGCTGCTCCAGAACACCTCTTCAGCCATTACTGAGGGATATAGGATGGCGTTACTAATTCACTCTCCCTACTCAGATTTTCTCAGCTTGTCTTGGGATTCAACTCTCCAAAATCCTCTCCCTTTATTAGCCCCCCCCCTCCCTCCTCACTTCTACATTTACTTTCTGGTCTGCATGTACTCCCAGAGTGAGCACTATGAAGGATTACCCTCCCCGACATGTAATCCAATCAAAAAAAAAAAAGAAAAAAAAGCAGGAACTGATTTCTTATCTTTCTAAGATGCTGCATTTCCCCTCATCTTTGAGAACACACAGCCAGCATTATCAGTCATTTGATTACCCAGTAAAAATGGATACAGAACAGCAGCAGTTTCAGCCTCCAGAGGCCTGACTTGCACATTGAAATCCAATTGAAGGCTGTACCTTATGTATTTGTTTAAGATTTGGAAATAATTAACTGAGGTAAAAGCTGTTATGGCTGCACAATGGGATTAAACGAGACATTATGGGGTTTTTTAGTTGAAGACATTCGAGGCTTGAGAGCACCTTTTTTTCTCCCACTTTACTTTTATATGCAATTATAAAAATGCATCTGTATGCCAAAATGTTTTCAATTTAACAGACATATGGCCATTAGATGTTTTTTATACTGTATGTGTTCTGCATGTGTGTGTCTGCACACTAAATCTGTCTCTCGCACTGTACTTCAGCTCGGGGCACCGTCAGGCGAACAGATGTTGGTCACAGAGGACAGCTGATCCTGTGAACTAAATGCACTCACAAACATGTGTTTCTCTGGCTTCCATATGGATTAAACACATGTAGTACCTATCACCCTGACCAATTATAACATTTTAAGCCTCTTAAGTACTATGAAATGGATAATAAAGCCAATCCCAAGCTGACTGACTTCAGCATTTTGAACATTTTTTTGTATATGTATCCTTTCTCTTTTTTCGATCTAGCAGACTGAACCATTACGGTCGTGATAGCTTTGTTTTCTGTGAGTGTTGAACTCGTGACAAATTGATTCAGAGTGGGGGGAAACTTGAGAGGGAGGATATTTAAGCAAATCC
>VUQJ01017708.1:10007-20420 GCA_015108635.1 Andinoacara biseriatus | reverse complement strand
AATACCCCCAAGCCCCCCCCCCCCCTCCTCTCTGAGATCTCATGAGTTCTCAAAGTGTTTTTTTGTTTTTTTTTTGTGCAGTTTATAAAGAAATGAGGGGTGGTCAAGACTTTTGCCCAGAACTAGAAAGACTAGTGTGCAACAAGATTTAAACTTAAATCTGGACTAGTGATGTTTATATTTTCCACTCCCCGAGAAAAAATGTTGCTCATTTTGCTCATTTAAAAAGTTTTTTTAAAAAGTGTCCTTCTCACCCCGCTATTTTAGCAACCATTAATAATAATTTTAAAAAAGGAATCCGTGTTGAATTTGAATTTAAAGGTCAACATTATAGCAGTAGCAAACTCTTATTTTTCCTGCAAAAAATCAAATTAATTTAACATAATTTCACTCCTAATTTTGAACCTGGCCATCCATGGTACCCCCGTGAAATTGCTTTATTCCCTGTAGCCTCTGAACGCCTGCATTAATCAGTTATTTATTCCATAAATTATATATCCTTTGCAACAGATTCAAACTTTGCTTTACACCTGCAATGCATCAAGGCAGTGTTTGTAATGAACATGGAAGTGGTTCCTTTACACTACAGCACCACAGGGGATATCATGAATATGCAACACTTTAATATTCATCATCTCAGGAGGACTTTTAGCACACCTGCAATGAGTTCTCCTTCTTTAATCTTTTGTTCTTTCATCATAGCACTTTTGAGTTTTTTGGGGTTTTTTTTGGTTTTTTTATTGTTGAGCTGCTACTGCATTTGAAATGAAATAATGATGCACTTTGGTTTCAAACTGGGGAGTATGTCCATCGGTGGGATGTTGATATTTCAGCCTGCATGTGGGCGCTTGAGCAGCAGAACCTGATGGGACTTTGAATTGGATGCCATGTGACGCAGCACTATATGGATTAAACTGCAGTCGAGGCTGATGCGAAGAAACAGGAAATTATATGAGTAATGAAAGTCATAACGGCACTATTTTCTTTTACTGCTGCTGATCTGTCGTCTATGTTCTCTTTACCACTGTGACTCCCCAGAAAGCGAGAAAGTGTGTGTCTACGTGTGCGCGCGTCGGGGATGCGTGCGTGCGTGCATGTGGAGATGAGACGGAAAGACAGAAAGGGAGCGAGTCGTATAACTTGATGATAGCACACTGCTGAGTTCAGCTCACTGGGTGTGAAATGATGATGATGATGATTATGATGAAGAGCAGATGTGATGTGGGTATACAGGGAACACACACACACACACACACACATAAATATGAGGTAGTGATAGTAAAGCAAAATATGAGCGCCCTGGAGCGTTCTGACTTGTTAGGGTCCAGATGTCTGGTTGGCTCTGAGTTGTTGGCAGCCAGACAGCGCAGGAAAGGACAGACAGAAACACGCACGTACACACACGCAGATGCTTTCACACACGTTGTCAAACATAGTTGTTCAGTATCGCACGTTATGCATTCAACATTTAAAATGAAAAAAAAGATGCATACCATAAATCAGCAAAGACAACAGCAATAATAATAATAATGTCTCTTAAATACATGCAACTACCTTTCCCAGCCCATCACCAATATGCTTCTCTTCAGCAACAACACCTGTGAGATTCTGATAGCCTGACCCAGGCCAGCATTCATGTTGTGAAGGCAGCGGCCGTTAAAGTCCCACACCTGAAAGGAAGCCAAAATAACACTTAAAAGCACAATGACAGCACCAAATGCATATAAAGTCTTCAACTAACTTTTCCCTTTTTTTTTTGGTATACCTGTTCAGCTGCTCGTTAGTGCAAATATCTATATATCACAAATATCACAAGACTGCAAATCAGTGCATTTAGGCATGTAGACATAGTCAGTATGGTCTGCTGAAGTTCAAACTGAGCATCAGAATGGAGATGAAAGGTGATTTAAGTCACTTTGAACATGGTGGGGCTGTTCGTGCTAGAGGGGCACTGCCAGAGGGAGTATTTCAGAAACTGCTGATCTACTGGAATTTTCCAACACATCCATCTCTCCAGGGTTTACGGAGATTGATCCTACAATGAGAACGTATCCAGTGAGCAGCAGTTCTCTGAGACAAAAATGCTTGTTGATGCCAGAGATCAGAGGAGAATGGTCAAACTGCTTAGATAGAAAGACCGAACTCAAACAACCAAAGAATGCAGAAGAGCACCTCTGAGCGCACAACAGAGTGAACCTTCAAGTAGATGGGCTACAGTAGCAGAAGACCACACTGGTTTCTACTCCTGTTAAGAACAGGAAACTGAGGCTACAGTTCACAAAGGCTCACCAAAATCGGACAATAGCAGAATAGAAAAATGTTGACTCATCTGATGAGTATTAATGTCCTCTGAAAAATTAAGATGGTAGGGTCAGACCATGTCCATCCCTTTATGACCACAGTGTACCCATCTTCTGATCCTCTATTGGATTCAGATTAATCCATCACAGCACCTTTGGGATTCTCGTCGTGGATGTTCATCCAACAAATCTGCAGCAACTGTGTGACACCATCATGTCAGTATGGACCAACAATCTCTGAGGAATGTTTCCTGCACCTTGTCAAATCTGTGCCATGAAGAATTAAGGCAATTCTGAAGGTAACCCAGCACGAGCGGGGTGTACTTAATAAAGTACCCAGTGAGTGTATATTCCTTAAGAAACTTTACTAGAAATATTTATAGCTAAAAAAAAATATGAGTATTATTGTCGTTGTGTGCCTTCAAAACATTACAGCTTCATTTTCTTGTCTGAAAAAGCATTTTCAACATTTTGTGTGTTTTTCTACTTTTGAAAGTCCCCCCAAGGAGAGATAAAGCAACATTACTGTTTTAATCCCTTGTCACGGCTCAGGCACCATTTCTTCTTCTGTGTCCAATTTTACATGATGACGCACTTTGCATCTTTGTTTGTGCAATTTAACAAAGAAACACTGATTGGCTCAATGGGGACACTGTAATTAAAAGGTCAAAATTTCACATTTGGAATGGCCCTAACTGCTACACAACGGGTTCATTGTTGATGAAAATTGGAGCGATGATGCGTCGTGTTACTAATTGGCCCAGGGGGGGCCCTGCTTCTTCTGCTGAGAACGACTTGCGTAGTTGTTTCAAACAGCAGTGCAAGTATTTCGGATGCTACTTGCACATGGATGCATTCTCGCAAGGTCTCATGGGGTCAGAGAGCTGATGTGGTTGATTATATTGATTACAAAAATGCATAATTATTATATTTATTTGCAGAGAACAACCGCAGAAAGCTTGAAGTCATTAAAAACTGTTTCAGAAAACCACATATGGCAAGCTGTTTTCACATTTAATACCTAGACTGGATGTGTATTGCAGAAATCTGTAATTCAATTCTTCCGAGCCAAAAAGAACATTTCAGATATCTACAAGGTCACTCTCTCTAGGAGAAATGGTATCCATTGAAGTGTACTGCACATTCACTTTCAGATATTCTTAATTGCATTTTTCACATCCAAAATGAACATGGACTGAATCTGCAATGGAATTATTACTTGGAAAAACTCCCATTTTGCATATCTAAAATTAATTTCTGATTAGTCGCAATTCCGACGGAAGATATATTTAATTCCCCCTCAATTCAAGATAACTACATTCCCCTTATTACACGTTTTAAATGAGGGTTTAACTAGTCAGAATGAGGTTGTAGATATCTTGAACTGGAATTATAACTATTCAAAGTGATGTTAATGATATCTGAGTTTCCTTTTGTATCGTCGAAATGCAATTATGGGTATCTTGAATGAGAGTTTTCATTAGGTGAAATGGCATTACAAATATCTGTAATTCATTCTGAAACTCCCACGAGTGTGGAGCAGGAGCAGCTTGGGATTCAAACATATAATGCCACTGCAAACGTCTGGACACAAACGAGACAAACAAGAAATCTCTACGGCAGCCATCTGGTGAACCGCGCTCCCAAATGCTACAAACTCCTTCATAAAAAGCACTTTTTATTACATGTTCGGCACAATGATTCACACTAGCCATCATGAAGTTTGAGATATTTGAAACCACTATTTGAGCAGTAAAAGCTGTATTACAGACATATGCACTAGTCTGATTGTTCACTGAATGAAACTGTAGTTATTATTCTACTAATACTGATCAAAACAACATTAATATTTGTAACGTTAATTCCAGTATGAAACTAGTACTTACTAAATGATGAAACGACTTGCCATGTAAAACATGTTTGAAATGCCAACGAAGCTGTACGAGACGGGATTCTGCCTCAAGGAGATACACATGCTCCCAGTTGATTTGGCTAATACAAAAATATTTAGAACTAATGAATCAAAGACTCGCTATTTTTCTGATCTCATTAATATGAAAGCAACTCAGTGTTTGTCAGGGTATGCAGTTAGGCCCATAATTTGTTGGGCAGGGACACAAATTTAATTAACTCTTTAAAAATTACAGCCAGTCTTACACACAGTCCCTGATTTCAGAGGTTCAAATGTAATTGGACAAAGGAATAAAATTGAAAATATAAGGATTGTTTTAAAACTTTAAAATACTTGTCTAGAACCCATGGGCAGCAACAAAAGCTACATTTCCTCCCTTGACATGCTCTGCAACATTGCCCATAGTTGCTGCTTGTTTGTGGGTCTCTCTGCATCCACTTTTGCATTTAATAACTGAAAAACTGCTCTATTTGGTTTAGATCAGGTAACTGACTCAGCCACTGGGAAATATCCCATTTCTTTGCCTTGAGAATCTCTTGGGTTGCGTTTGCAGTATGCTTTGAGTCATTATCCATTTGCACTATGAAGCACTGTTTTGTCTGGTCAGAATGGGTTTCCATGGCTGAGCAGCTGCATCCAAGCCTTACATCACCAAGCACAATGCAAAGTGTCGGATGCTAGGGGTCACCACTGTACAAAGTGCCTTGAGGCAACTGTTTGATGTGATTTGGCGCTATAAAAATAAAATTGAATTGAACTGAATTGAATTGAATTGAACCACTGGACTCAGTGGAGACGTGATGAATAACGCTTCTCCGTCTGGCAATCCAATGGACGAGTCTGGGTACTTGGACAACGGTACGAGTGAATACTTTTGGCAAAATAGTGTATATACCCTTTATTTTTGCATTTCAGTTTCGAGTTAGCATCTCCATGAGGACTGACCTGCAGCTGTACTGTATGTCTCACAGCTGAGTAAATGTGTGCGAGTATGTGCGCGCGCGGCCATCCACCTACTTTGACCTTTCCGTCGGCGCCCGCGGTAAACAGGCGGGTCTGCGTAAAATCCAGGGCCATAGTGGAGATCTCAACATTTCCATGGCAACGGTGGAACTGCTTGACCTTTCGTCCTGTGTCAGCCAGCCAGAAGATCACAGAGGAGGCAGAGTCACTGCTGACTACCTGCAGAGAGAGTTTGATCCATGTTATGCAACAGCAAAGGCACATTACACTGATGTATTCTTTAATGACGCTCACATAACCAATCCATTCTCCACGCTTATTTTAGTGCTAAGCCACTGCTAAAGAAAAGATAATGGGAACAAAAGGAGAAAGAAAAACAAGCGTGTTGCGTAATGGGTGCTTGTTTGTATAAGTGGGAAACTTCTCACCTATTGTGCCAACTGTACATGTGTTTTTAAAAAATAAAACTAAAAACAGTGAGTCTGAGTCGCACATCACATGCCTACCTGTCTGAAACGACTGTTATACAACACACAGGTAACGGGGTGTTCATGGCTACTGGTCTTCTTCTCCACCTTCCTTGACTCCAGCAGGAGAAGCAGGCTGTTGAATGAAAGCATGAGGTGCTGACGTTCCTCATTGAGAAACAGGAAGGGGTGCATGTCCTCTTGTATCTTTGGAAAGACACCAGCCAGACGGCGAGTGCACAGCTGGCTGGACACGTCCCACAGACAGAGCACCTGGAAGGATGATAGGGGCTCTTACGTGTGTGTGCTTAAGGGCAGCCACATGCGGTTATAAAAGTACCACTAAAGGCTGTTGCGCCTGCAAAAATATTTTAGTCAAAAATTACCAAATACAGTCGTTGCACAATGAAGAACAGCTTCTCTAGCCGCGTATGTGCTGCATGTTAGTGGCACTTAAGAGTTCACAAGAATGCCACCATATTGATTTTAACAGCACCAAACAACATGACTGTCACTGCTCCAGAAATTCTTTCAGAGTAAACTGAAGTAAAGCCTTCAGAGTTTCTTGCAGTGGCAGATGGTGTTTGAGCAGAGGCAGATGGAACATAAATCACTTCTAAAATATTCATTCTCTTCAGAAAAGCCAAAGAGAAGGCAAACATGTACAGTGCTACAACAGGGAGAGGAAAAGCAACACAAGCACCAACATCCTCTTTGCATGAAAAAAAAAGGCTTTAAAAGAAACACCCGCTGACAATGGCAAAAAAAAGTGAAACAGGCTCATCCGCACCACCTCCTTTTTCTAAAGTAATTAAAGCAACGAATGACAGTTAATATTACATTTAGAGAACTCTTCATCTCCATAGTGTCTGCATTGGCAGAGTGCGGCACACACAGACAGGCATTCCTACCTTATCTTTGGAGAAGCTGAGCAGTTGCTGCTCGGTCTGCAGGAAGCAAACAGCGATGACAGGGCTTGTGTGACCACGGAGCACGCACACCGGCTCAGAGGTCACGTAAGGATTCCACAGCAAGACCTTCTGATCCACACCTGCTGTGGCTACAACCAATCAGAGGCCCCATTCAGACCTGGTAGTAACACGCTTCTTCGTGATCCTAACACAAGGGGACAGCTCCGAGTATGTTGGTTCACACCTGGCATGAGAATGCCTCTCCAGTGTCCTCCTGTGATCCTGTCACTTCCCCACTCTATATGCAGAAATCATCTACATGATTTCAGTTTGCAAATGAAGACTGAATGCCCACATGGGTCTGCTCCAAGTCAAATCCACTCCACCATGAACCCACCTGTGATTAAACAAATAGGCTACACAGTCATTCACTATGTATGCTATTTGTGCTTCTTTTTTTTTCTTTTCTTTTTTTTGTACATGCGCAGTTGGCTGCCAGAATCTAAGGCTAACACAGATCTCAGTACATTTACAGCTATTCTTTGGTTTTAGAGTTCTGGTTTTGTCTTGGAGATAAGTGCATGTGGATTCTGGTGAGCAGGTCCGGTCAAATGCAGGTTTTAGAAATGGACCTTTGCAGGACTTTGATGTTTGCAAATGGAAATTATGCACAGTTCATTCACATACAGATCAGGGAAGTGAGATCCAATTACAGGTGGTCACTCGAGATGCATTTTAATCCCAAGGGTGAACTGACATACCGTGAGCGGCCCACCTGTGATCAGATCAGCAAAGAGACACTTTAGCAAGGTCTGAACAGCTCCCAAATTAGTAAGGTATTAATTACAGTTATTTTCAGGAAACTATACTGATTCCAGCCCCTCCACCACCACAACCAATTTACTGTTCAATGAGGTATTTTACAGTTTTGACGATGCATTGTTAGTAAATTCAGTTTAATTGATTGGTTGCACAATTCTCATTCACATTTTTACAATTATTTAGAACCACGTGCTATACTACATTACACATTTAATAGATAGTGTACAATCATTAAAGTTTTTTGTTTTTTTTTTCGATATGGATACAGTGTCATATATTGACACTGTAAAACCTCTGAGTAAAACCTGAAATTAAAAGATTAGGGTAAATAAATGTGACTCATATACAGTCATGGTAAAAACAATGTACACCCGCTTTCATTTCTAATGAGGACACAATAAAAAAAATATCATCTGGTTCTTAGCAGGTCTTAAAATGAGGTAAATACAACCTCTGATGAACGACAAACAAGAAAAACAACAAAACACAGCATATTACACATATTAACATAATTTGCCCCCACCTAACAGGCCGAGCCCAAGATGGTAGTCCACATCCCACACACCGCCCTCTGTAGAGTAAGAAGTGATTCGTTGGCTCGTGCTTTCCTTTTCCCTCCAGCCAATCACCATGCTGCTTTGTGGTCTGGTGCTGCATGATACAAAGGCCTCAAGTGAGCCCAGGTAACGCACTGCATGAGTCAAAACGGAGAAAGGAAATCAGATGTGATGTACTGTAATTAGCTCTGCTGCATCCAGAAGAGAGCATGCAGACAGTAAGACATTAAGCTACCGTTTTGTTGTTTATGTAATTGGAATTGTAAATTTCTGCTTTAGCATTAGGTGCTCATGAGATACCAACAAAACAGAGCAAAGCCGATGCAGAACTCAGCAAAACACTGCTTCTCCTCCATCGTCTTATAATTCACAATAAACGACAAGTGGTTTCATCAGGCTTTTTATGTGCAAACTCATTTTAAGAGAAGAAAATAAGAAAATAATCATAAATAATAACCGCTGCCTTCCAAAGAGCTTGTGTGTAAACAGCAAAAGTTACTGGCAGAGTGAATACATTAGTTTCAAACTCAACAAATTCAATATAAAACAATATTGCAGCATATTTTGATGATGACACACTGCTCATCTTCTTTCATTTCCTCAAATTAGATCCTTCTCCCTACTGATGGCAGAATGCTTTCACTACCACAACTCCAAAGGATATCCACTTTCTGAAATGGTTGCGGTAAATGTGCAATGACCGCAGCCCCCCCACTGTATAGTAAACCGACCAATTCTCGGGAGCTCAATATAGCATAGAATTAGGAGGGTATGATCTGCTCACTGGTATTACAGAAAGCGTAATGGATCTTGCATCACCATCTTTCTCAATTAAGACTTTGATTGAGAAAAGTTAAATTGGCTGCCACATGTCTCTATTAGAAGCTGCTTAACTTTCAAAGCCTGCACAAACTAAGGGATGGTTGCAAGATGACATGTGACAGTCCGAGGGCCAAGGCTGGCTGCAGAGCTCGGGGCAAATAATTATGTCTGAAGATACTTCATCCATCCCATCTTTGCTCCATTCCTTGAATTAAAAAGATTAGTGGATTTTCAGACAGTGTGGTGTGACTCATCATTGATTGATGATGCCTTCTCTTATTCATTGACGAGCAGAGCACATCATCAAACTAGTTGCGATGCAGACACAGATAGATAACATCTGCTTTCTTAGCTAGTGCTGCAGCGACTCTCACACTTTCACTGCTGAGACTAGAAATAACACAGAGACAGCAGGAGTCGCTGCGTGTTTATATCAAAGCAAATCTCTGCAATAAATCGCTGCATGTTATGGTGGATTTTGTGTTACTTGCACGCTTTCTCCATCACTAACTGTGCCCCTTCCTTCCTTGTCTTTATAGGTCTGCATCCATCCCAATTTCCTCCTAATTTGCTCTCAATTTCCCTCACTGATCCACCGCTGTCTTTCTGTCTCTCTCCTTCCTCTCCCTGGTGGCCCATGAGCCTGAAGGTTTGGAGGTCTGGATAACCAGGCATGTCTAATGGTACACAGCCCACTCATACTGCGGGGTGGAAAACTTCAAAAGAAAAAGCACCAGCACCCTGGAGGTATGCAAACACACATATGCACTCACACAGGCTGCCTTTACTTACAGTCAGAAAGCACAACAGACACACACAAATAACTATGCTTTCTCTTGCTGATTCACGTGCATGTGCACACAGCCTTTAAAAATTAATTTAACTAAAGCTTTTAATGTTTTGCCATTGTCTCCTCCGTTTCCCCCTTCTTTGTTATTCCTTTGTTTTCCCATTTGTTGTGCTTATTTATATGTGCTTTATTCTTGCTTTCCCTTTTATCAGGAGTCCCCACTCACCCACCCACCCCTTTCAGCCAAGCTAGCCTCAGAGCGTTGTGTCGACTGAATCATTATCAAACAGCCCAATAACTCTTCGGAGAGCCTCTCTCCAAATGATGCAACCGAGATAAAACTAAGCGACCTCTTTGTTACCCATGCTGAGCTGAAGCGCGGGGATCTCAGCAGGCCAAACCTCAAGCCCCTGCCTTTATACCAGTAGAAGTCTGGCTATGAAGTAGATGACTCAGGACTCACCATGTGTGTGTCACCATGTGTGTATTTGTGACCGGGACACACCCAGGCATATTCATTGTGTTGGATAAACTGTTATTGCAATGACACCCGAGAGGTGACCAAGCAAGCCTGTGGCTCTCATCACCAGTGTGAAGGTGAAAGTGTGTATCCATGTTTGTACATGTGCGTTAAGTGGCTTTGACACTCAGAATGTGTTGTTTCTATGTGAAATACTTCTGATTTTATTCTGGCCTGCTTCATTTTTGTTTGTTTTTTTAACCTGAGGCTCCATGTCAATACAGTTGTGCATAGGAATGCCAAACAGCAGCACTGAGGTTCCGATTATCACTACGTGCCCAGGCTCTTTCAGCTGGCTCCTTCCTTTGCACACCATATGAAAGAGCAGATGTGTAAACAGAGGGGACAA
>VUQJ01017700.1:24104-36733 GCA_015108635.1 Andinoacara biseriatus | reverse complement strand
CTCACTGAGATGAGGACTAGTGAGCACGAGTGATCTTCTTTGGGAGTAACGAATTGTGAAAGGAGTTCAAATGATTTCAAGGGAACACTAAGTTCAAGGACAACCCGCTGCACCACTGCTGCCTGCCTGCAAATCTGCCAGGAAGAAAGGTAGGGTAGGAAGTGAGTGTGAAATCAAAGAGCCAAAGTACATCTGCAAAAGAAGAGCTCAAGTTAAAATAATAAGGAAACACTGACAGGGAATCCTTTAGAAATAATGCCAGAACAAAAGTAGTGGGGTTCGAGGTCGGCTAATTTATGTCAAATTCTGACACTTTAAAAGAAAAAAAAAAACTATATATTATGCTGGAAGTATTCTTTGATGTGAATTTAAAAGTGATTCATGATATCCTCTGTTTGTTTCAGTGTAGTTTTTAATCCTTTAACAAATGTCTTTTTATTCACAGGACAGTTGTGAGGTTCCAGGTTACATTGAAATGCGCTTGTTTCGAAAAAAAAAAATGCACATTATTTTTTTTTTCAAATTACACAAAGTGGTCAAAAAAGGTTATAAACGACAACTGGCAATCAGAAAATAATGGGATTTAATGTCAGTTGAGCCTTTGAGTCTATTTTTTTAGTAACCACTACTCACGTGTTCCAGTTGTACCCTGTGTTAACAAATGCAAGTTTGCTATGGCAAAAGAACTGATCACAGCCATTATGTTGGCACAGCTGAATACTGTTATGCTGATTGAAGAAGCAATGAATTTGGTTCACTGAGTGTCTACTTAGAATCACTGAAAAGATATTGGAGGAGTGCTTGGCACCATATTATTAAGGATGATGACAGAAATGTGATGGCTTGGGGTGTTTTGGTACTGTTGAAGTGGAAAATTATTACAGGAGAAAGGGATCTTGGACAAGGAAGTCTATCACTCCATTTTTCCATCTTTGGATTGGAGCCAGTTTCCTCCACAAGAAGTCAACAACACAATGCTAAACCCCAAGCTATGCAAGAACTATTTAGAGAGGAAGTCAACTAGTTCCAGTGGCTAGTGCTCAAAATGGCAAGCCTACCTACCTACCTACCCTTCAGGATTGCATTAATGTTATAAAGAACTCGATCTGTCATACATGCATTTACTTTTGATCAGGTGTTCAGTTTTGATAAACGCGTTGCCTATATTGTAAAAATCTGTTTTTATCATCTTTGGAACATTGGCCATCTTAAATATATTGTGTCTCAGTCTGAAATGGAAATCATCTGCTCACTGATCAATTATTGTAATCCATTCTTCCATTACCTGAGAAAATCATCCTTGGATCACTTACAAACAGCTGCAAAGCTTCTCACCTGGTCCTCTAAAAGGTCCCATGTGACAGTAATTCTGTCCTTTTTACATTGGCTCCATATAAATTTGGGGGTTCAAATCATAATTTTGGTGATCACTTTCAAAGCTCTTCACGGTTAAATGCCTCCCTACATCCATACATAATTACTAAGTCTCTGAGGTCCACTGATTAATGCTTGTTGTAGGTACCTCAGCCCACAGAGATGAGCATGAAGGCAATCTACATTCCTGCCATCATCTATTGCCACAAGCTGTGGGTTGTGACTGAAAGAGTGAAAAAATAAAATTATGGATACAGTAGCAGAAATAAGCCTACACAACTGACAGGTGTTTGGACTCTTCTAAAACAGGATGGGGAGTTCAATCAGAAAAGCCAGGTAAAATGATTCCAGCATCTGTCCAAGATGCCTTCCTAGACCCAGGTGAGTTGTTTGGAGCCTGTCTTACCAGGACAGGACCCTGAGGTAGATCCAGGACATGCTGGAGTGATTACATGTTGGCATGTTGGCAGGGGAACCTTTTCATATACCCCATAGGAGCTGAAGGACGTGGCTGCGGAGAGGGAGGTCTTACACTCTATGATCTGCACTAACCAGACAGTCCAGTAAACCATACTGCACCGAGTGCAGCATTCAACCAGTTGTTAAAAGTCAGTGAAATTGAGCGAGCTACACTAATCACCAGAGGCAGTTAGACAACAAGAGGCTGCGTGTGCTTTTATGCAAGCAGACAGGGCCTTCTCTAAGGCATTCACATGAATTAGGCTCAAAGTGAGGCTCATCGTAAACTGGCACACCTGTTTTTCCCGCGCCCCGAGGACAGGCCCTCCTACCGAGCAGAGTACAGTAGCACTTCAGAGGCTTGCTTGGAATCTCTTAGAAATTTATGGGCTAAAATGCCCGCCGCTGTGCTTCTTAACTAGAACATGTTTCACTCTGCATTTGCTTGGGTTTACGGTCTGTATTGAATTACACTAAAATGCAAAATTCAGCCCGATAAAAAGCATTCTTGGTGAAGGTTGTGTCTGATCTCAGTAGAAAATACAAGAAAGATATTTTCAGTGATTCTAAAACTGACTGTGAAAGAGAAACAGCCATTACAAAACAGCCACAGCATTAGTCTGTCAGAATTATTGGTATTCAAAGGGGTTATGAACTGATCAGAACTGGCTGTGATCACATGAGCTAATATGTTAGAATACAATCTTTGGTGAAGATTTATATAGACTTTTTTGTGCTGGTCCAACAAGAAATACGTGTTTGGAAGGAGCATCTCTAACCTTATTGTGTACTGAGGCTTTTTTCTTTAACAAATTGTGGATTTAAATGTATAAATATGATATGTAAGCTTCACATCCCCGACAACTATCATTATAACTATGCACCCAACATCCATATTACTAGGTACATGTGTGCAGTTTAATGCAGCCCTGTCATAAAGTTTACTTTATTTCTAATGGCTGGTTATTCAGATTTATGCTCTACTCAGTTGACAGGAAGGAAGAATCTGTTTTCTTCCATGTTTGTGTCCTTCTGCGGCGCTCCGAGCTGTTGGAACATTAAAAGCCTGCAGTGTTTAAATCTAGCAAATTCCCATAAATCCAGCTCTCCTTAACAGCACAATGTTCCTGCCCAATGAACAAAAAAAAAGAAAGAGAACTCTGACTTGGTCACCCCAAAGCTAAAGCCTCCTTGTGATATTGCTGATGATCCAACAGAATGCCACACAGATCAGCAGGAGTAAACACTTGAAAAACAAGAAGAGCTCTCAGGGAGTGCAGTTGTCCAGCCTAGGCCAACGACCTTTTTCACTGTCCTGAAATTTCAAAGAAAGCTATTTGGATACACATCTAAATTTAATGTGTTCTTCCCTGTCAAATGTTCATGAAATACAACCTTCCGATTATAGCTTAATCTTGCAAAAAGACTATAAGAAATAACAAACGTCACTTTAGAGGAGGAAAAAACAATAAATTCTTGTGCATTCACATAATGTGCACCTTAACTTTTTGCTTTTTGTCAGGGGTTTTTAGGCGAAACTATCAAAAGACCTACAT
This sequence comes from Andinoacara biseriatus, assembly GCA_015108635.1. Lineage (NCBI taxonomy): Eukaryota > Metazoa > Chordata > Actinopteri > Cichliformes > Cichlidae > Andinoacara > Andinoacara biseriatus. The sequence continues at coordinate 33,344 of VUQJ01017700.1, read as the reverse complement.
TACTGTGCAAAACCCCTTAGTCATCGCTCATTTCTTTATATTGGACTTCCAAGGAGACGGACATTCTTGCCATTTGTGGAATACTTTAAAAGACCTTCAGACAGGCTGGAAAAGTCTTTCTGTGGACACTGGCTGTGTTTTCACTCAATTTCAGTCCAGTCCTTCAATCTGAATATTTTCAGAGGAATGTTTTTTGTGCTTGTTTGTTTGTTGAACCACTTAACACTGACCAATGAATCAATCAAGAATTTAAAAAAAAAAGGCCCCTAACTCAAAGGATGAACCAGTGTTGTCTCTACACCTAAGACAACTTAGTAAAGAACCACTTTTGAATTTTACCTTCAGGCACTTTGTTACTAGTAGCCTGTCACAAAAACACATAACTTCTATAGTAGAATCTGCCTCATATACTGCATTTCCATGTATGTTTGCACATTGCAATAAATTGTTGTTCCCAATTCACATTTTCCTAGGAGAATATAAAGAAATGCAGAATGACTAAAGACTTTTGCACAGTAATATATAAAGTCACTTTATGTGTGTACAATAACTCAACAGTGAAAATACCAACTGCATGCCTGGGAGTCATCAACATCTAATGTATGCAAATATGAAGTCTAAACGAATGAAGCAGAGCATGATTAAGTAAATAAAGCCTAGAATTTGATAACTTGAGGGAGGATTTGTGTTTTCATATAGAACCCCTCCCCCCCCTCTTTTTTTAAGTCCTATGTTTGTCTATGCAGCTTTATGACTTACTGTTCTAATTGTGGCTCTAGTGGTCAGTTCCCTGGTGCTGTATTATTAGAAATGAATCAGGTGATACAGAAAAAGAAAATGCTTTCATAGCTGGGAGCATCACAAGATACTGTTAACCTTGTACCGTTGGGCGCTGAGCAAAACTGGGGATTAAAACTGCGGATTAAATATTTTGCTCAAGGGTACATGCAGAAAAGTTGCTGATGGAGAGGAAAACACTTCTCCACAACTAGATTTTCCCAGCTAGTCTGGGATTTATTTTATGCATGCAAAATGTGGAGAAAATAGGAATTAAAGTTTTCACATCGAGGATGAGAGACAATGGTCTCCCGTTATCTCCCCGAGGAGAATTATTTGAATATCAATGCAGGATCCCGTCTGTTCGAAATATCCCTTTTCAGCCACAATGAGACATGGAATATTTGGAAGTAACAGAAAGGAGGCGAGACAAAGACGACAATGAAAAGAGAAAAGGGGGATCAGGGATAGATACACTGACTGAGATGGGTAAATAAGACAAAGGTGGAGAAAAGCAGACTGCGGAGCGGAGGGAGGAGGCATGGAAGAAAAAGAAAAGAGAAGGAGAGATTTGGTTTTGACAGGAGGCAAAGAAAGACCGAAGGAGCATGAAAGCGGCAGCTCATCATTAGCACCGTCACTCCCTTCCCCCTCCCTCTTTGTCATTCACAGCCACATCTGCATCCGAGCATCTAAACATTATTGAATAGCCCACAGAGCTGTGAAACGGAGAAGACAGGTGGAATTGCATTCTAACGCCTCCAATTAAGCCGATCAATAACGACCTGTTGGAGTCTTGCAGGCAGCATGAGCGGAAGGGAGATGGGAGTCAGGGGGAAGCAGAGGCACGAGGGTCGGGGGCATAATGAGGAATACAGAAGGGCTGATCCAGTAAGGAGGAAGAGACAAAGGAGATGGGAGGGAGAGAAAGGGAAAGGATGCGGGAGAACAAAGAAATTGGATAGTGAGGATGGTTCAAAGGCAGATGAAGGATAGAAGAAAAGTGCTAAAGAGTGATGAACAAGAGGGGACGAAGAGAGGGAAGAGGGAAAGTTTGATTACGGCAGATTATTATTGTGATGCAACGAAGAGCTGAGGAAGGCACAGGTGGACAGGAGAGGGGGAGAAAGCAGGGGTAACACGCCACTTGAGCAGAAAGAAAGCAACATCTCTCCACTCTCTCCCCCCATCGGTGATTTCCCCAGAGAAGAGGCGGAGGGAAGGAGCAGTGGCAGGGAGAGAATTTGCTTGTGGCTGAAAACGTCTCTTTCTGTCTTGTTGCTGTTGTATCTTTCTCCTTTAGAAGTCTAACAGCATCCAAATGAGCAGGGGTATCATAAATATGTCTGATCAAAAAAGAATTTTCAGTGTCGCGCATCTATCAGCTGTTACGAAATTGTGCTCTTTTTTCGCACCATTAGGTTTCCTCTTTGTTGTTTGGCTTGTGCATCAGCAAATAACACGAGAACAAACGCCAGCAGAGCAAGATGCATCGAGGATAAATGGCAACAAGCAGAGTCACTACTTGTGTGTTTAAATGCTCTTTGTGAGGGCGTGTATGCATGCAGGCCTCTGTTTGTGAAGTGATAAGCTCGGCTCCAAAAACATGCAAAGCACATTTTTATTATAAACACCAGAACTGAATCTGTGCAAGCAAATAAGCCATTTCATGCTCAGTGGGAGCTACAGGTGTTGACCTGAATATGCATGTATTCACATACACCCATGCACAGATACACACACAAACACACACATACCTGTGTACATGAACACATTAATCAGAACGCCCACAAACACTTCCAATTCCAACTTTTCGAATGACATCTAAAAGCAAATTACCATAAAGTTTTCCCATTTCTTGAACCATGACTAAAGACCACCAGTGCTGCAGGTTTATCCTCATGCCAGTGCAGTTATTTCAGTTAATATTTACAGTACTTTTGGACAATGTAGCATATCCTTTCGTTTTTTTCATGAAAATAGTATGTTGTGGATTAATTCTGTCACAGATAAGCTGATCTGAAAGTTAGCCTCCATCAGCAAATATCAGTTACACTTCTTCAGCTTGGCCTGCCTCTGCAAGCCACTTTGAAACCCACTTCTACCCCAGCTTCTCCATTTTATGCTACAACCCCAACACCAAAAACGTTGAGACACTTTGTAAAATGATTTGAAAATCTCACAAATTGATATTTTATTCACAACAGACCACAGAAAATGTACTATTTAAAAAATGATCTATGTCTTCATGAGGGTGGCCTGAGGGCCTGAGGGCCTCAGGCCACCCTCATGAAGTCTAATTGAAAAAGAAAAAGCACAGTAGTTTATATTAAATTCTGTGTCAAACAATGCGGTTGAAAAGGAGAGTTTAACCCCAATTCTATGCCGCGTTCTGAAGGAAAACATTATTAACTTCTGCAAATTACATTATTTTACGTTTGTTGAAGATTCAGCATCTTAATTCAAGAGTTATAACTGTTTCTAAATCAGTTTTCCCATTAGATGTAGTGAGGCATCAGAGGGAGTGTCTGTTTCTAAGAGAAAGAAAGTTTTAATAAAGGATGTCTGCTGTGCTGCTTCCAGGCTGGACCAGCCATGACGCGGAACTCTGGGATCTGCTATCTGATTGGCTGTTTGCCAGCGGCACACAGGATGGGGAGGTGTGGGTGCGCCGAGTGTACTGCTTTGCAGCAGTGAGAGCGTTCCAGATGGCTGTGATTTATGAACCTTTCCGAATGGTGGGACTAATGAACACTAGTCGACATGTGTTTGGGATGGAGGGACCGTGTTCGGCCATCACTCTGTCTTTGAGGAGGGGGGTCTCGGACACGGCATCATAACTACTAATGGGTGCTGAATGCACTGCAGATATGGGCATGCAATCCATCTGTTAGATGTGAAAGCAAGACTGGTTAAAAACAACTGTTTAGTTCAAAAATGAACAGTGTTTGATGTGCATAACATAACAATAACAAATTAGTTCAATTTGCACAATCAATTAGACGGCTATAATGAAATATTAGGCCAGAATGGGAGGCCTACCACTAGCCATTGTTTGCACCTGCGCAACATTTCTGTTGATGTTAATTGAACACTATAGGCCATTCTGGATAATCCACAAACAGTCTACGCTCTCATTTCATGTAATGCCAGAATCCCCATCTATGATCTGAAAATCTCTAATCCAGCCATAATTATTTTTGTCAACCACTTACATGATTACTGAGCTATTTTTTTTCACTGTTGCAGAGATGATTACAGGTACTTTTTTAAAATAGCAGATAAGCGTAATCCCATTGCATGGATATGTTGCTCCTCCACTCTGGCACTGTGCTATCCAGTACTCTGCTTCAGGTGAGCAAAAGGTAAAAGTGATAATGCACGGTGTATTCAAAAATGGCAACTTTTAAGGAATTAAGAAAATCAGCCTCATTTATAAAAATGTATTTTTCTTTTTTCTTTTTTTAAAATGTAAACTGGGTTTTGAATTGGATTCAAATGTTTTCTTGGTTTATGGAGGCCCACGTAATCCCTGAACCAAAGCAAACCATATAAGTTATAAGACCTTTCATAATTTTCACCAGTGTGAGATTAGAACCCGTGCTTCTTTCATAAAGCTTAAGCCTCTCATTAAGTCCAAGTTAAGAGCTAAATGCCTGGCAGTGAGATTTAGAAGAAAATAAAGGAAAAGTTAAAGCTTCACTGTTACTATGTGACAGGGGGCAAATTGTGCTTTTCCTTAGTTTCACCTAGCTCACAGAGGTCTGTGCGTCCCTCCCCAGATCATCACTGACCCACCACCAAAACAGGTCATGCTGAACAATGTTACAGGCAACATAATTTTCTCTGTGACTTCTCCAGACGCTTTCACGTCTGCTCAGCGTGAACTTGCTCTCATCTATTTTGGGCACCTAGTGGTTGACCTGCCAATTCTGGTATTCTATGGACAATGCCAAACGCGTTCCACGGTCCAAGGCAGGGAGCACAGGGCCCACCAGAGGACATCGGGCCTTCAGGCCACCCTCATGAAGTTTGATTGTTTGGTCAGAGACATTCACACCAGTGGTCTCATGGAGGTCATTTTACCGGGCTCTGTTCATCCTGTTTCTCTTTGCACAAAAGGAGCAGATATGAGTCCGCTGGGAGATTGTGCTCGCAGACACAGCAAGCCTTCTGGCAATGGCATGTATTGATGTGTCATCCTGGAGGAGTTGGCCTCATGCTGGCACTGGTGCCAGCCGAATGCAAAACTACTGAAAAAGCAGTCAGAAAAGATGAGGAGGGGAAAAACGTCAGCAGCCTCCACCTGTGACACCATTCCTGCTTTGAAGGTTGTCTCATTGTTGCCCCTCTAGTGAAGCTGTTGTTAATTTCATTAACACCAAAGCAGCTGAAACTGATTAAGTAGCTCTGCTACTTGACTGAACAGATCAATATCCCAGACATTTAATTGACCTGATGCTGTACTCTGATTAAAAAGTGTTCCTTTATTTATTTGTTTTAATTCATTTTGAGGAGTATATAGTGCCTGAACCTCATATTAATGCTGGGAAAAGTTTCAAATAATGAAGTCAGTGTGTGCATACATGTTCCCTATCAGCTTTAGGCTCATAGCTTCATTTTTTTCTATTCTTGGCTCTTTATGATGTCAGTATCTTTAATATTGGTCATCTCAGGCACACAGTTCTGGCCAGCTCACCCTCTGTTTATGAGGGTAGGTAAGGAGGATTACTTATTTAGACTCCAACTGCACGGATCAGCTGGTTCTTGTTTGCGGCCTTCCAAACAACAAAAAGTTTCCTGGGGCCCTCTGGTGAAATAATTATGCAACAGTCATAACGTGGTTGAAGGGTACTTCTCCTGTCTCTTCTTTACTTTTTTTAATCTTTGCTCACTGGCCATTATAAATGGCAGTACAGCCATATTAGCAAATAGCTAATGTCAATTGATATCGGCCTCGCTGATATATCAGTCAGGATGTAAATAGACTCAGTATAAATTAAATGATGTCATGGGCCTTGGATCGAAGGTTTTTATTCTTGTGTTTTGTATAGGTTCTTTATGGTTTATTGTCTAGCCTCATTATTGGAGTCACCTGTTTGAGTTACTGTAACTTTATGGTTATATTTGTTTAGTTCCATTCTGTTCCAGTCTCTTCTCTCTGGTTTTGTGTTTCGGTGGCTCCTGTCAAGTTTCCCTGTTTAGCTGTGTCTTATTTCCTGTTCTATTTTGGTAGCAGATGTTCTCTTTGTGTTCGTTCTCTCTTTGCCCCATGTCTTGTTATGTTGTCTTCGCCACCTGTTTCCACTCCCCTCATTACTCATTTATATATACTGTCTCAGTCTTCCTTTGTCGCATTGTCCTCATAGCTGAGTGTCTCTTAACTCTGTTTTTCCTGTGTGTCCTGAATTGGATTCCTAGTGTTCTCTGGTATTTGGATTCCCTGGCTTTGTTCTTTGATGTTTTGGATTCAGATGTTTTATTTTTCTGGATAAAAGATATAACGTCTTATCATCAGTAAGGAATTTTAAGGAACAGACACAAGATTGTTTTATTGTTTACAACAAGTATAAAAAGCACATTTTGTTTTTTCAGACCAGTATGAGTGTTTCAGTTATATTTTGAATGTGGATATTAAAGTGGTAAAAATGCAACTATAACTCCCTTAATCCATCAATATGATTTTTGTTTGTTTGTTTTTTAGTCCAGGATCAAGGATCTAAGCCTCACCCAGCTGTCATGGGGCAAAAGGATGGGGCACACCCTGCTGAAGAGCTGAAGAACAAATACGTAAGCTTGAATTATAGCAACGGCGACTTCTAAAAGGGTAAATAGGAAGAGAAGGTGCTCACATTAACAGGGCAACTGAGAATTAGCAATTATCCCAGAGTACTAGAGTAACTATAATCTATCCATCCATCCAGTTTCTTCCACTCATCCGGGGCCAGGTCACAGGGGCAGCAGCCTAAGCAGAGAAGCCCAGATCTCCCCCTTTCCAGCCACCCCCTCTAGCTCATCCGGGGGGGACATAGAGGCATTCCCAGGCCAGCCGAGAGCTATAAAACTCAGCTGGAGTAACTATAAATATGAACTGAATCAAACTGGATGAGAAAGCATTTTTCCCAAAATGATTGTCTTAATTTCTTTTACTCACACGTTCCCAGCTGTGCATACAGTAGCTGTATAGCTGTTTATAACTCTTCCGCCTGCTACCTCAAATCTACCTCAAAAAGAAATTTTGAAAATTCAGCAGCTTACTTTTTAAGTGCTTTTGCCATCAATCTGGCTTCGAGACACACTTGAAAAGCTTTTTAAAAAGTCCATCAAAGAAGAATAACACAAATCACCAGACCCCCAATACAAACAGTGTATTATTTCAGGTATTGCATATTTACTCCCCAGAAAAGTACACTCATCAATCAAAGTTGCTCTCTGCTATTTACTTACTGCTAAGGACTGTGGAAGGCATATACTTAAAAAAAAAAAAAAAAATTTCCATGGTGCTGTGCCGCCTGATATGTCTTGGTGAATGAGAACAGACTTTCAAAGCACAGCAGGAGATGGGAGGCTGCCACATATGGCTTCTTTTTAAACAGTACATGCTTTCTCAACCAGCTCCTAAGGAAGACATACAGGCAACGCAAGCTACGACTATATGCTAGAATGGTCTATATTTAGATTCTACATGTGACTTTTACACATATCCAGTTGCATAACTATTGCCTCTTTGGTTTGGAATATATTTAATAAAGATGTTTACATGCAGAGTGAAAAAAAGATTTGTGTTTGACGGAGTGAAAAATCTCTTCTGCTCCCATAGGTGTCAAGCTGTGTCAATCTTTTTTTTTTTTTTCTTCAAGCCATGCTGTTTATAGCGGTAGGATTGTAAACAGACTGCTTCAAATGTCTGAGGAAAAGATTCAATTATGTTTTTGAGAAGTCAGATTCAAATTTATTGCATCACTAGTCCTTCGCTCTTCTTGTCTTCTAAGACATTTGCAGATTAAATGCAAATGATCGGCAGCCAAGCGGCTTAGAAGTTACAAGGTAAAAGAAAAATCGGTTTTGCTGTTGGTCTGCTGAGGGTTACATGCACTTTTTCTGACTTTTGCACAGATTCCACAGAAATGTGATTTTGATGCAAAGTATTTTCTAGTGAGTGACCTCTCGAGGAAGTTACTCGACCCAGAAAAGAAAACCACGCGTGGGATGTCTACACGCACACACATTGCAGATTTAACAAATACTATAAGACAAGTTAATCAGCAAGTGACAGAACTGCAAATTTGCCTTTGATAGCTGATTTCAAATCACCCCACAACCCTTTCATGCATCCCATGCACTGTCAAATCCCATATAGAGTGCTCAATTTAAGCTACTTTAGCACGCCTACTGTTGTTGCTATCTTTGCAAGCCCCTTTGCATCCCACCTCCACCCCAGGTCTTTTCCTTTCTTCCTGTGTCTGACTTGATCAATGTCATGTTTATTGCCAGAATTGAGCCACCGAATATAAATCACTGGAGATGATGGAAATGGTACTGACTGCAATAACATTGACTGGAAAGTTTCAAACTAATGTGAGCCAATTGTGAAGTTTGGTTGGACTTGCTGCCTCTCATTCTTTCTTTGTCTTTCCTATAAGTTATATAAGTTTGTTAAAGATTATTACTGGCTTAATTTTTGAGTTTCACTATGTTGATGTCAGTGCTTTCATATAAACTAATTTTCCATTTTGCTCTAATAAGGATGATTATGGCAACCATTTAGCAAGTGCCCTTCTGTGTTCCCACTTCTCAACACCAGTGAAGTAGCTCCCTTATTTGCATAGAGATGCTACAATGGTGATATGGTCTGTTAATCACCAGACACAGTCTCCAGTGGCAGCCGTCTGACTCAGATAGAGAAAGGAAGTTTTAAAGTCAAGTGGGAGGAAACAGAACTGCAAGGGAGTAATCATGTGGATATTACTGTGCAAAAGACCTTCTACAAAGGCAGTCGAGGGTAAGAGAGGTGTAATTTTCCAACAGCAATGAGGACAACCAGATAACACCTCAACCCTGCCAAAAGTTCAAATTGCAATAAAAAGGACAATCTTCTACTCCAAAGCACAGGAAGACTTTTGAAACTATATTCTCCAACATCAGTATTGCCACAATGAGATGGACACCAAAATAAGTACACAAGTTACAGCGTGTCTTCTGCTATATGTGAAAAGTTGATTGTAAATACAGAAATCGCTTGTATCGATTGGCCGCGCAGAGAGAACGAGCTGGAGAGGATGTGCAGCAGGTTAGGGTGATTAAGGATAGAGATGGAAATGTGCAAGTGAAGAATGTGTGATGAGAAGATGGAAGGAGCATTTGATGAATGAAGAAAAAAAGAGAGAGAGAGAGAGAGAGAGAGACAGGGAGTATTGCAACAATAGTCTACCCACACATACTGAATCTCAGCCCAGCTAACTT
>VUQJ01017700.1:5015-16157 GCA_015108635.1 Andinoacara biseriatus | reverse complement strand
AGCAATGCTTAGTACATGTTTAGTTTAAACAAGTGCACAGTATTTATCTCTCTTACTACAGCATGGTTTATCCATGGTTTATCTGTTACAACAATACAAACAATATTCGTTACAACATTTTTAATTTGCTATACAAGATTTGCATTATTAACACTCTCTAAATGAACAATAAATATGAGCTAAAATACAAAATAAAAACATAAAAACCTTAATTAAAAAAAAAAATCAGCAAATAAAACAATAACAGAAGTAAATAAGACTGTGCATGCATAGTAAAAGCCAGCAAAAAAAAAAAAAGTATTTTAAAGTGTTTTAAAGTGGCTGAATGACTGAACAGCTCTTACGTAAAAGGGCAGGTTGTTCCAAGGTTTACGGGAAAAAAGATGGCAAATGGTGTCTTACTGTAAATGGACAAAGAAACTCATATCGGATAAATGTGACTGGAACCATTTAAGTTCTGTACCTTTAATCCCCGCCAACAAGTCAAGAATTGTTAAAGACAAAGACAACTGGGTAAATAGGAGAGGCAGTTTTATCTAAGGAAAAAGCATAATACCAGAAATCTTTTCTTTAAAAAAAAGTAAGAAATTTTTCACAATGTGTTTCGTTGCTAAATCAGAAAAAGTTGGTAAGGTAGGATGTTGGTGTTTCTGTATAGTTGCTGGTAGACTTTTTTCAGCTTTAATTTGTGACTTTTTAGACACAAATAATTATGATAGCCTGTTATATTAACACTATCTGTTATAATACAACAGATAGGCAAGACTGCTAACGTTAACCAAATTAACGTTATTATTTTATTAATGGCTACAGCTACTAGCTGCTACCTTAACAGATGGCTAATTGGGCTATCAGATAACTGCTACTAATCAAAGAGCTAGAATTAACATGGGAGCCGCCATTTCTGATTACTGTTTAATACTTAACTGTTTTTGAAATGGGAGCTTCACTGACCTGTCAAAATTCCTCATAAGTAAAGTTCAGTGTTGTGATCATCATCTTGATGTTAATGTGTTGAGCTGCCAGTGAGGGGCTGTGTGAAGCTGTGCCTCAACTGAAGGAGGTGCACACCCTGAACAGGTCGCCACTCTGTCATAGTCTAATTAGAATCACCAATTAACCTAACCTCATTAATTGCATGTCTTTGGACTGTGGGAGGAAACCGGAGAGAACCCACACAGACATGGGGAGAACATGAAAACTCCACATAGAAAGGCCTGGCCAGGTGGTTGAACCCAGGACCTTCTTGCTGTGAGGCAACAGTGTTAACCCATGCCACCAAGCTGACACCCTTAAATGTAGCTCTTCTGTTTTACCAAGTAAAAAATTGTTGGTGGGTCTGATATGTCCCTGGGCCATAAGCTGAGCATTTATGCCTTTGAAAATTATTTTTCTAGATACTTATTTTAAAGGATTCATTTTTCAGGAAACGGAAAATTCAAGTTCAAGCCAAGTTGCAATTGTCTGGCACCATGCTTACATTCTGTAAGCATGGCGGAAGTTTATCAAATTATTTTCTCTGAGTTATTCTTATATTTGATCAAATCTGTCTTTCTCAAGCTGTTAACAGCCTTATAGGAATGACCTATAAGACCAGTGAATTGCATTGTTGTGTCTCTTAGCCGTGAAATAACTTTAGCTTCTTTTCAAGTTGTTGGAAGGAATAACAGATAAAAATTGCCATATGGTTGAAAACGTTTCAAATCAAATTATTTTCCATACAGACACACACACACATTCAGACACACATTACCGACCAGTTGCTTCGCATTACCATTTATGATGTATCAGTCCAATGTTTCTGCTTTGAATTCATCAAACTTAAACTATGTGGGTTTATTTACTCATATTTTCCATGATAAAAACTGATATGCTAATAGGTTGATTTACCTAACCCTACGCCCCATGTGATAATGCCTAATTTATCGATCTTGCCTCTGAAGTGAAAATTCAAGAGAAGTTTAATTTCTTTGTGTTTTATGATAAAGATACCTACAATAAATTTAGGTTGTGGAGAGACATCTTTCCATTACTTAGAGTGCAACAAAGCCTTTTCCTATCAGTCTTTGTTCTACTTAACTCTAGAACCTAATGTTCCTTTTTCATTTTTTTCCTTTAAGGTTGGTTACGTAATTCCTGTTTGTTGTATTTCCATCTGTTATACAAGTACTTGTTACAAAAATGCAAAGCCGCATGTAGCTTTATTGCACAAATTCCACATTCAGCTTGAGTGATAATTGTGTTGAAAACATTCTTTTTGTATTTTTGGTAATTTTTTTTGACAGAAGCTCAGGTGGAAGGAGCAGAGAGCAGTGATCAGTATTCATAAAGCTAACAGACAGTCATTCTTGGAAGGAGGAGGACCAAACTGAAAAAGAAAAGCAAAATTGTTTGCTACACTGAGACAATAGATCAATAGGGCCAGTCTGCAGCATGGTGGAAAATTGTTACACTGTACTCTATCTCTGGCAAACAACATAGGGGAAACTTCAAAGTAGAAACTGGAATTTTTTATGTCACATAGTCAGAAATAAATTGCTTATAGAGTGCTGTGCAGAAGTTTTAGGCACAAAAAGTGAAGACTCTTCAAAAGTAATGTGTTGCTTTATCTGTAACTTTACAAAAGTAAATGGAACCGCATCAAATCTGTGTGTGATGTGAGCGTCCTTTGCCTTTAAAATGGGACCAATTCTCTTAGGTAGAGTTGTGCACAGCTTTTCAAGGCAGCTTGGTCGTTCCAAACATCTTGGAGAGTTCTTCTTTGATTAAAGCTCTCTGAGTCTTCTGTGTCATGTAATCCCAGACCGACTCCATCATGTTGAGATCAAGGCTCAGTGGGGCCCACGCCATCTGTTGCAGGACTCCTCGTTCATCTTTTTAATGACGATAGCTCTTTATCACTTTGGCTGCATGTCTTGGCTAAAACAGTTACACAGTACTGTTTGTGTGTGTGTGTGTGTGTGTTTGGTTGCATTTTTTTGTACAAATAATGACTTTATATGAAAAATTAATAAGTAACTAAATACATGACCTCAGCCCCAAAAGACCTGCATACTGGCTGCTGCATTTTTCAAATTCCTCGCAATCATGTCATCATGTTTGTAACAAAAGTAAACCCAAGGAAAAACCCACATTTAAGGCATTTCAGAAATTGTAAAACACTTTTTTGGCAATTAAATGATCTTTTCAAGGACTTTTTTGTTTTGGTGTTTGGTCTTTTTAAGTTTCCCATATATGATTAAACAGTTGTCGGGGTAAAAAGTTGTCGGGCTCGCTGTATAGAATGGTGTGAAAAATATTTTTCTGGAGTTGTCATGATGACGTCTATTTCAATAAAATTTTATTTAGATCTTTTTTTCATTTGCTGTTAAAAACTGATTTTTGTTTTTTTGGGGGGGTTTTTTGCCTGTGAAGGGCGGTATGTCAGAAAAAGTCTGATAAGGCACTTCTATTCAAAGTAAATGGAACCACATCAAAGGCTTGATTTACTATTTTACATCATTTAAATGTCACAGTGAAAAGAATTCATTATGGAAGGGGCACTTTCTCCACTAATTTAAACTCAGTTGATGTGAATGAAAGAGAAATGTTTTCTGTTCTTTTTTCAAGTCCTCGCCAACTTGATGAATGCATTCCAGTGGAGGAATAATGGATGGATGGAAACAGCAGCTGTGCTTTATGGCGGATCTCACTAAAACCAAATATTTCAACTTACTGGTGGAACTGAGGAGAAAATCCAAAGTCAATGGACTTCATACTGTGAGGATCATTGGTGTGTGTAATTTTATTTCAAGAGTTGAGTTATTTCGGTCAGGAACAAAGGAGCATACCGACCAAACCTCAGATCAATACTGCCACAAACTGTGTCACAATTGCTGTAGACTGCTATTAGCACTGCATTCGTATCCAAAGTATAGTTGTGGTCAGAGTTTGCCATTCACTCATCATGGGAATGAATGTCCTGTAATTTGGGGATTTAACGATTTTTTTTCCAACTGTCCTTTGAAGAACAAGTGAAATAAGTGTATACATATACGGCATACATCTTTACTGAATCATGTGCACAAATTTGAATTTAGGTTAGATTTTCCACTCGCACTCAAATGTATAAATACACCCTGTTGTTTAAAATTTGTTCTTTGGAGGCCAAACTCTTAGAAACTTGCTAAGGTACAGTGTTAAAAGCTTCACCTTAACTCCTCCAAAAATGCTGCTCATCATTGTGGTCAAATAACTCAATCTTTGTCTCATCTGACCATAAAACCTTTCTCCAGAGGCTATTTGACTTGTGCATGTGAGCAGCTGCAAATTCCAACCAAGCTCAAAGGTGCTGATTTTGGAGCAGGGACTTCTTTCTTGGTTGGCACCCTCTTAGTCCATGGTGATGTAAACCTTGCTTCAATGTGGACGGTGATGCTGGTGTTCCAGCAGTTTCCAGTTCACAGCAGGCTTGAGCCTTGGTGGTTCCTGGGTTGTTCCTGAACATCCTAAACAGTTTCCTCTCATCCAAGGGTGATAACAACTAAAGAACTTGTACTTATGTACAATTGTAAGAACTGATGAGCTTGGAATCAGCAGTTGTTGAGAAATGGCTTCAAGAGACCTTGTTGGACTTCCCCATTGTTCTTAGTATTGGTCAGTCCAATGGGTGCTGTCAAACAAATCATGATCACTAACAAGAAGTTATTGGGCTATGGCCTTGTCAAGTTAAAAGACATTATAGAACTTTCAGCACCACTTATTAAAAATATATAAGTGAGTGTATGTGTACCTTTGATCCTGTGTGGATTAGAGAAACTCCAAAATAAATTCAAACTTGTGCACCCAGTTCTTGTTTAACATCATTAAAGATGTATGCTGTACTAGCAGTCAACCCTGGAAAAGGAACATTTCAAAGAAATCCCAAATTACCATGACATTCATGCCCATGATGAGTGTACATAAACTTCTAACCCAAACTTATAGATGCGTACTGATTTGAAGTGTGTTGCATAATCAAGCTTCCAGCTGTGGATTCGATCATTATGAGTGATCTTTTAAACAGCTTCTAAAGACCCTGCAACATGGCAAGCATTAAAAAATGTTTGATTTAAATATTTTCTAAAACCACTATTGTGCAAATTGTTAAAGTGAGACAAAGGACGATTCGTTATTCTCTCTCTGTATGTATTTGTATGCCGTGTTATGCCACAAGCAAATATTCCATGCCAGGTTTTAATTAGGTAGACTTTGTGAAAAAATATGAATCAGTGCTGTATGTTTTGTGTCCAGCGAGTTGAGTGATTAGTAGTTGTGTTAATCCATGCTCGGAGGCATGGTGTTGTGAGAGAGTTGGTTGCTGTGTCTAATCTCAGGCATTGCAAAGATAATGATAAGAGTAAAGCAGGCCTCAGGGGTGTACCACTTTCCACGTTTGTCACCAACCATTTCACGCTGTTGTCAAACGAGTAAGTGAGAAGAAATATCCAGAAATGTTGCAATGAGCCAATAAATCATGACCGTGAGATGAAAGGAAACAATGTCACCGCATTCTCAAATTCTAATTGTTAGCATTTATAGATTATTTTGGACTTAAAATATTATGTAACAAACTGTATGAGCACTTTAGGAATGCCCGGATGACTATTGTGTTATTAATAATCAAGCATGCACAAGGATATGTATGCTAGATTTTGAAAAGGGCAAAAAAGGAGACAATGCATGGTCCTAATTGAAGAAGGATGAGCTCGGGCAGGGCTTTGAGCATTAAGAAGGGAGGTGCAAAGGTGTGGAAGCAGTGAGCAGAGTGTTACAATCACACAGGTTATTTGGGGACTCTTGGGAAAGTAGAGGGGGACCTCTGTGAACTCCTCATTTCTGTAGGGCTTTATGTAGCGTGACGGTTCCAAATGAAACTCCCCGATCATGTGGGAGTGCTCTATTAATTTGTGGCTCAGGCCGCCTCCTTGGGGAGATAGCTGTGACAGCCAGTGCTGCATTCCCTTTGCAGCTTCCAGCAAAGCTTCTTGTTGCTTATTGACTGAGGAGGTGCATTGCAATGTTTCTTCACGTCCACAGCTGCAGCTTTCCCCTCAAGAGCCGAGACGATCTATCATTTCTCTGGTCACCTACTCCAGACTTTACAGGATGGATGAAAAGCAGCGTGAAATAAAAGCAATCTTGGTTCTTGGAGCAATGCACAGGCTTTAGCTAGCTGGAATTCACTCTGTTCCTACAACATGGCATGCTCTGAGAAATCTAATCTGGGTCTGTTACAAAGTCCCATTGAAGTATGACCACAATAACAGGAATTTCAAGCCAACAAGATAGTGGAAGCAAACCTCTGGGAACGGGTGCCAAGATTGGATCAACACTCACCCTATAAACAGATTTTTTTCAGCTGTGAATTAGTTTAACACAAGGGAAAATCTGCTAAAGTTTCGTACTGTGAGAAAACGGTTGCTGTGAGTTTTGGATTCCACATGTCATGTTGCTAAATTGCAAGCCATGTTTCCCTGGATGCTGGGATAATTTTTCAGTCACTGTGAGGCTCAAAGCAATGAGGACCAATCCAAAACAACCTAACAAACAATGCAAGTTTGAATGAACAAGATCACAAGGTTCTCTTAAGACTCAAACCCTGAAGCCTACACAGTCATATGAAAAGAAATAAGCAACCTTCCCAGCAAAAATCTCCCTCAGCTGCTTCTCCCTACGTCAGTGTTCATCCCATTCTACCATTAAGTCAACAGAACCAACTTGAGTGTGGTCTGTTTAAAAGAAAGCACAGGTACTCAGCCTCTCTGTGCATGAACGAGTACCGTGTCAAGGCAGAGAAGGGCTACGACTGAAATCTGAAGAAACTTATTTAACATGGAAAGGCAGCATGTCAGTAAATGTACTTTCTGAGTCAAGCAAAGGTAACACAGGTTCTTTAATTACTAAGAAATACTTTGTGTATTCCCATGGAGGCACATGTCCTTGGGAACTCTTTGGATGGTGGGCGGGAAGACAGCATTCCCACTGTAGCCACACAGAGTAGGCCAGCTAGGATGCTGTGCAGATATACAGAGTAATTAAAAACACACCTACACTTTGTCTGGTGAACCTTATGAGCGCCTGCAGGATAATTGTTATAACTTTGAGAAATAACAACACACTCAAAGCAGCTAATTCATGACCACTGTGGTTCAGGAGAGACTCAAGTAACATAAAATCCATAGGTGTTAATAACTATATTGAGAAGCAGAAAAACAAACATCATTAGCTTTCCGGGTAAATAACATTAAGCATGGATGCTGCTTGAAAAGCCTCCCACGTAGGGGAGAACAGGATATCTTCCCCCTACAGACCCTGGTGATGAGACTCGTGTGGGAGGATCACGAAATGGAGCGAGCACATGAAAAGAGGAAGAAATGAAAGGGGAAAAGAAAGTGAAAGAAAGAGGACTCAAACGAGAAAGGATAAAAACAAAAATAAGCTGGCCCACATTGCATTAGGAGATTTCGTTTGAAGATTGTCTGGCATGGAGAGGCAATCAGGAGAGCAGAGGCTGCTTGGCCTCACTGCGAGCTATTCTGCTGTGCTGCGACCACATCTCAAGTGTCCCTCCTCCTCGTTCCCCAATCTTCCTCTCATCTATCGCTCACTCTCTCTCATCTATTCCTCATCAAGAGCTGCCTCCCATAAACAAGGATATTGGCCACCGGGCAAGAAATCTGAGAGGAGTGATCCCTTTTTCTGGATGGTCCCTGCATCATTTCCTAGCAGAACAAATTCCGCAAGGACGCCAGGAAACCTAAAGTCTTCTTAATGCAGGGAGGTACCGGTGGGGAGGGGAGATAAAAGGGGACCTACACCAATTCACTGCTTAAAAGAACATTAGGTATTGTAAGATGTGATTGGCAGCTAGGATGATCTCCTTGGGCGGGTCAGCACCGGGACCACACGCTATTCACTAGAGAGTCCATCAATCACAATTTGGCTTAATTAACCAGCAAGAATGGCAAGCCAAGGGCCCACTGTCTGGATGGATGGATGGATGAATGAATGGATACGAGGAAATATGATAGATACAATACAACACGGTGCAGCAGAAGATAATTTAATACTGTAAGCCCACAGGAAAACTCACATATCAAGGCAAGCAGAGAAAAGAGGACACAGCCAACCGAGCATCTGGTTCACATGATTCAGTATCGCTTTTGGTTTGATCTTTCTAATACTCATCTTATATGAGAGTTGATTTGCAGTAATGTATCTATTTCTACTATTTTAAGGTTTCAGCTCAGTGAGGTCTGAGTCACCATTGATATTAAGATGCAACTCTGCCACTATATTTTGGAGAAACAATAAGAAGAACAACACAATACAAGCGGGTTTTGTTGTGTGTGAGATACAGCGCTCTTTCTCCTTTGATTGAGAATCCTTGCGAGAACAATTTTCAAAACCAAAAACAATCACCTGCTACAAATTTTTGTACTGTGAATTTCTTCCGTGTCAAATTTGATGAATTTTAGATCCACCAGTGTGGGTCAAGTCATTGAAAATTGTGGTTTTAGGGAGTTTTGAAACTGTGAGACTCTGCATGTCATGTCTGTGTGTACTGTCGATGGGGCAGTTGTGACAGAGTTCAAGGAGGACCCAACAGTGTCACAAGAGTTGTCTGTGTTCCTGCCAAATAGTGTCATAGTAGTGATCATGTGCGATGCATATGAAGAAGAGAGGTCATTAAGAGGCAGACAGAGCCTTGAGAGAGGGTTTCTTCATACAGACACAAGATCTGAGCTAGGGTGGTGCAGCATTTAGCACTATTACCTCACAGAAGGAAAAGGTTCCTGGTTCAAACTGTGGTTGGAGTCTTTCTGTATTGAATTTGCATGTTCTTCATATTCTCTGGGTACTCCAGCTTCCTCCCACAGTCCGAAGGCATGTCTGCTTAGCTGGTGATTCTAAATTGGGCATGGATGTGAGTTAGATGAAGTGTGTCAATGTGCTATATGAATGTATGGTTAAACTACTAGACTAGAAAGAATCAACATTACAAGCAGCCTCAGTGTAGCCAAATAATCTAAAAATAACCAAATTAGAAGCCATTAATTCTAAACTAATAGAGATTTTTTCTGAGCTAATTGACATGAAACTAAGAGCTGAGTGAGATTAAAACAGATCAAAAGAGGGGTTGGGGGAGTCATAAGATTATAAAAGCAGCTGAGCTGAAATTTCAATGCGTGTGGGAAACATGTGCAAGCCCCACACACAGGTTTCCTACCACTGCTTCGAAAGCACAGACTAGTTAGCAATAGGAAAACTTTGTGTTCTAAGTGTTAATTGGTGTTGAATTAACAATAATAATTACAGATGGTAGTTGTTGGGATTTTTTTTATGATATAACAGCGAGGACGGTGTTTAATTTTAATGGTTGTAATGTTTATACATGGTTACATAATAAATCCAGTTCCAGAATGTTTTTGCTATTTTCACTTAAATTACACTTAAATCATTATGACTTTTTTTTGTTTTCGTGTCTTATGTGAAACAAAATTATTGCATGATAATAGATTTTTTTTCTCCAAAAACAAGTGCAGTAAAACAAAAGAATTACACTCTCCCTGGTCTCTGAAACATGAATTAAGGCTTCATCATCCTTTTATTGTTGTCAGACAGGCTATTTATACATGCTAAATTCATCTGTAGTTTAAATTTTGGTATAGATATAGATTATGAGGGAATTCTTGATTTACTATGAAGGCATAAAATATGAACAGTATGTAAGGGTTAACTTAATGTCATTGGACTATGCAGAGGGTCAATATGTAAACTCAACACTATCCTGCACCAGAAAGATCTGGACATTCCTGCTTTAAGGTGACAATCTTTGACCTCTTCACAACTGAATCAAACTTTGAAAACTCACCAATATTTTAACTCAGAGTAGAAGATGTATTACTAGAGTCTGACTGATACAGGCTTTTTAAGACTGATACCAATACCTATGCCGAAATTTGGCGATTTTAAAGATCTAATATGCGAATGTCGGCCAATATGTTTTTTCTTTCAGACAGACAAAACAAACTGATTTCCCAAACATTGTATACATTCATTCACTCGTCTATGGCTTTGCTCAGATCCGCTGGTTGTTGTGTTTGTGGTGTTCCAAACACATGTTGCAAACAGGGAAATTGTAGCGCACATTCTGGTGGGCAAAGTATGCAACACCAACTTTAATAACATGGCTGAAAGGTGCTTCTCCCATTTCTTCTTTACTTTTTCAATTTTTACATGTCGGGTGTTAAAAATGGCTAATACTGATCAAAAATATCGGTCCCCTCAGATGAACTGGTCAAGTTTAAGTCTGTATTACACAGAAAAATCAACCTAACAAGTTTTAAAATCCAAATATTTTTCACAAATTTCACACAGCTTCACAACACACACACCTTTAAAATTGCTTGCAGTAATTGAAGCCGCTCCCTGGCTTGTGTCATCGCATTGACAGGTGTGTCCAAAAAGCCTCCACTACTCTCTCATTAGTGTCTGCTAGCCAGCACAGCTACAATTAGCATTAGTCCCTTCCTCAATCACCATGATGGACCATATAGACATTCAGCAGTCTGCGTAGGCCCACACTGTCTTAATGCTCAGTCGACACAGGGCCCACATCCATCAGAAGGAGGTTGAGAAATACTGTTCTTTGGCTGTCAATAGATGGCTCCGCTTCATTATGGTTCTACCTATGTCTCAACGTTGGCACATTCAGCTGTCTGCTAAGCTGTCATCCATCTGTGTCCATCCCACTGCCTTCTGAATCCAAATTTCTTCTGCCATTGTGTTTGTACACCTCCACTGCTTCACCTGCTACAGTCTCTTATGAAAAAAAATCCTTTTACCAATGACTCATAAAGAGGGTTTAGTATAACTGTGCGTGCATCTGCTGTGCAGCCTCCAACCAGTGTCTGTACCAATTTACTATCCAGCTCAATGCATCTGTCCAATTTCTGTGAAGTTCTGTCTCTCCTTCACTTTAGGGCCATATCCTAATTTTTGCACAGCTTAGGCTATTTACTATAAAAATCACAGGAAAAAAATGCACTCAACATATTTTCAAAGGCATATTCCAGTGTCTTAGTCATTTTAATTTGGTGCAAATGAATTAATGGTACA
>VUQJ01017691.1:11415-21945 GCA_015108635.1 Andinoacara biseriatus | reverse complement strand
GACGCCCCCCCCCCCCCCCCATTTTTTTTTTTTTTTCCCCCCTAAGTGTCTGTGGAGAAGAATGCTGAGCTCTGCAATTTCATATGCACCGAGCAAAGAAAAAAAGGAATGAGTGTGTGTGTGTGTGGGAGAGAAAAGGAGTGAGAATGAGAATAAGGGTGAGCAGCAGAGGCGAGTCAATGCACAGCAGTGGGACAAGCAGACGCTGCATGGGAACAAAGAGACAAGAGGGCTTTAAGGCGAGGTGAGAACATATTTAGTTGCACAGTCCAGCACCAGCAGCACCTTGACTGTGACAGCAGGTCAGATGAAGGGAGATTTCCCCGTGCTCACTGCAGCACAGCTAGATGGCTCTGCTGCAGTGTGGAGTCTAATTTCCAGGCAAGAAGGGGGATGGGAAGAGAACAGGAGGAGGAGGAGAGCGGAGGCTGGGTGCACTGATACCAAAGTCTTCCAGCCAGCCTGGATATATGGGAGGAAATGGGCAGCCAGCCGCAGTGTGCACAGCAGTTAATGCCTTTTCTTCATGAATTATTGAAAGTGCCCCAAAGGAGAATGGGAAGCTAGCAGGCAGCATACTGTTCAAGCAGTCTCGCCACTGCTGGCGTTCATGATAATTACCAACACCTGAAGTGAATATCATCGCATTTTTAGATGAAGCCCTCTTTGGTTACTTCAACAAAATATTTTGAATGGGAAAATGTGTCTCATTACCTCTCTTCTTTCCACTTGAATTTCATCATGTGTTAAAAGGCTTTCCTATGCTGGAGAAAATGGATGTGCAGGATTGACTTTGTGGTGTCAGATTCCCCGCTCCCTTTCATTCACATCTGGTCCATTGTTCCTCAGCTGCATTAAAGTACAATACCCCCTGCAGATCAATAATGAATCATACAAAACCTTGACCATTTGGCGTGGTTATAATGAGCACTCCAGAAGTTATATGATGACCACAGAGAAAGGCGCTGTTTGTTCAACCAACAATGTCAATGCCTAGAGAAAGAATGGGCAGATAATGAGATACCTGATGCTTTAGGCTCGGTGCCCTGGCATAAAATACCATATGGGACGTTAAATTAAGAGACAGTGTAAAAAAAAAAACCCAGCCTCATCTTAATTTAGTGATAAATCTAGATTAAAGTGTTTTAGAAGTAGCCCCAACAGTGATTGCAAAAGGGAACTACAACAATGGCACTACTAGTTGGACATGAATTCATGTGGTTTCAGTTGATTCTGATTTGCAAAATAGAAGCTTTATTTTCATTCAACAGAGAGCATAACATTTTATAAAAAAAAAAAATCACCTTGGCTTCTTACTGTGAAAGTAATATACAAAAGTGCATCAGCATAACAAAAAAATCAACATATCCATCAATCATGTGCGTCTGTTTTCCTTCATCACTGTGGTCTCTGCTTTCTCAGGAAGGCTATAGACTGTGATGGAGATGTCTGTGTGTTTGAAGACCTGTTGCAGTATCTCCGACACTCTTGCCCACTCGAGTCGATCCAGACCACTGCCAATACTGTCAGAGAAATAGATAAACCATTTAATCGCTGCAGCAACTTAATAAATGCAACACTCAGTTGATTTTAAAATTCATTTATCAATTAAGGACCACAAAACAGTACAAATAATATACAAACCGAGGCATTGATATTCTTGTTACTTGGTTCATTAGGCAGTGTGACTTCATGTCCTCCAGGCAAAGTCTCAGGCTGTCATAAGTGGGTTTCTGTCTTGCCTTTTTCTTTGTGATCTACAATAAAGTAATAGGAAAGCAAGGCTTAAATTATGCTGACCACAACAGCTTTGGAATAAATGTTCTTAGTCTGAAAGTGTACATCTAGTCTGTTTTAATCAACTGCTACATCTTTACCAGATAATAGACAAAACGTCCATCTCTTTTCAATACGGCACACTGTCCTGTCAGTTTTTCTGTATGGATTAAAAATATATAAAGATAATAGCCACATTAGAACAAGACTTGATACAAACATGATTCATAAATCCCTGTAACTTCACTGGGAGACAAAAGTTAGAAACTGGATTTGTTAAGTGTACAAGCCTGAAAACCAGACAACTCTAAGAGCTCTTGTGTCATTGCAGTGTCTGGGAACTATCTTGCTCAAACATCTTACCCAATCTAACCAGTGCCAAGCCAACTGAAGTAAGGCCTTGTCTGATACAAAAAATAAATAAATTTAAAGAGAAGTATTGTTGAGGGAACTTAAAAAAGGCTACCACTGTTGGCCTTTTGAATCCACTACTGTGTTATTATTAAGCATTTTTTAATTTATATAACAAAAAAACAGCAACACTTGTTCATGTACAGTCAATGTTAAACCATCATAGCTCATCTGTGACTGTATCCATCAACTTCTATTCAGAGGCTCTGTTGTCTCAACCCATTGTTAACAACCCATTGGAAACTAAAAATAAAGTTTCCAGACCAATGGTGCATGTCCACAAGATCTATCAATGCCTCACAATGCATTCTACTGTCTTCATGCTTCATTTAGAGAGACTCTGCATGAAGTTGGCTGCTCTTCGTGTGAATAAAGTTGTGGTCTAGGCTTTGTTATGCAAATTAGAGGCATGCAGTGCAACACCACCTCTGAACACCCCCCAAAAATTTTCAGACTAATCATTTTTGAGTTAAAGCAGAGACAAATTCATCAACTGCATGGCTTAAACTTTGCCTCAAATGTTCTTAGAAACACACGCGAGTTATTTTTGAGACGTAAGAGAAAGTTTCCAAATGAGTCACCGTGTTAGTCCTGTTTGAAATCTCTGAGCAGACACAGTTTACAAAAAGAATTCATGCACGGTTTAGGAGATTATACAAGAGGAAGAGTGCCTGTCAATCATTCATTGTGTCACTGCGTAGTAGTGGCACGCCCAACGGGAATTCAAATACATAATTCTCATTTGCACATTTGTTATATGACACCAGATTGGCTTTCAACAAGACTAAATACATCTGGAAGAATCTGGGTCAAATCAAGAATATTGTGTACATTAAGTCAGATAGTATATCAGTTTAGAATATTAGTTTAGTATAGTTGGTATAGTTAGTATAGATTGTTAGTCTGTATTGTTAGTATTGGTTGTTTAATCTTTATTTGATTTTTTATTAAATTTTTATTATTATTATTTTTATCTTATTTCTTTACATCCATTGTCTGGATTCGATGTATTATGCGCACGATGTTGCTGGATGCCCTAATTTTCTTTAAGATCAAGTATCTATCTATCTATATTACCAGAAAAAAAATCATATCTAAGCCTAACAAAAGGAAAGCGAACGAGGAGAGGGTTAAAGGGTTTTAACCTTAAAAAAAATGTCTCTGTGCTGAGTAGAATGATCACAAGCCATATCTTCATCCCTGATGAATCTTTAATAAAAGGGTTGACTCACTTTGCTCTTTTAACTCCGTCACGCCTTGGAACTCCTGTTTGAACCTCACTGCTATACCTGCCCCCATGCGGCAGTCCTCACTGATGCAGTGAGCCAGAGATTCGTCCTTAGGACAGGAGAACAGGTTCCCAGTGACATAATTCAGACTCCACTTGCCTTCTGCAGGCTAACCAGGAGGGGGAAGCATTAGATAACGTGGTGAAGCACAACGACGCACCAACAAATTAACACTGGAGTCTGGAAAGAGAAACAATCCCATAAACTAAACTTTACCTTAACTGTGTCGGTGCTGGTCGACGTCTCAGGTTCAGAAGACATTGACGACCGAGAGTAGAGCACTTGTAGGGCGACTTGATTGGCTGTAAAGAGTCTTGAACACACACTAAAACAACGGGGGATTATCGCCATTCACTGTGTACTGGAAGACTTGGTTACTGGTTTACCGTACGTTAATACAGTCGCTCGTATAATTTCCAAACTGCTGACTGCAGAAAGATGCTTTATTTACATACCTTACACACTGCTTTGTAGGTTAGCTGATTTGGAGCAAGCTGCTACATTATATGTCTCGTGAGAAAAGGCGAGACTTTGTGGAGGCGCCACACCTTCGGTGCCACGCTGAAGGCTTATGGTAAATATGCAGAGCGAATAATTTAACCTGTTCATCAGAATAATTACAAAATAATAACAAATAATAATAATTGAAAAACATTTTTATCAGAATACACTAATCTTTATGTTTAGAAGTCCTTTATTCAATGCCTATGAATTTTGATGGTCTTCTTGATTAGTTTATGTTTTAAGGAATTCATACAATGACATTTATTGTGTTTTATTAGTATGTTTATTGAAGAACTTTTATGCTTATAATTATTACACATAAGAAAATACAGCAAGGGCAGAAAAGCGAAACCTACATCATGATAGGCAACAATAAATAAGGTCACAACTGCAAAGCTTGTGAAACTCTGGAAGCTAAACCACAATCTCAGCACTGTGCTGGACATATATCTAAATATGATATAACAGTATTAAACAATATTATTTTATATACAGTACCAGTCAAAAGTTTGGGCACACCTTCTCATTCAGTCGCTTTTCATTTAAAAATTGTCTGTATTGTAAATTAATACTAAAGTCATCCAAACTATGAAGAAATGCATATGGAATTATTAGTAAACAAAAAGTGTTAAACAAACTAGAATATGGTATATAGTTTAGATTCTTCAATGTGAGCACCTCTTATTTAGGTGACAGCTTTGCAAATATGGACATTTTCTCAGTCAGCTTTATGAGGTAGTCACCTGGAATGGCTTTCAGTTAACAGCTGTGCCTGTTCAAGAGTTAATTTCTTGAATTTCTTGCCCTGGTATATACTCATTGGTATATAGTGAATAGCCCTATTTGAGTTCTAATCCATATTATGGCAAGAGCGACTCAACTAAATAAAGAAAAATGACAGCCCGTCATTACTTTAAGAAATGAAGGTCAGTCAATCCAAAAAATTTCAAGATCTTTGAAAATCTCCTCAAGTGCAGTCGCAAAGGCCATCAAATGTTATGATGAAACTGGCTTTCCTCAGGACCGCCCCAGGAAAGAATAAGTTCAGCTTCAAAAACTGCAAGTTATCAGCACCCCAGATACATGTAAGAGCCCACCTAAATGCTCCACAGATTTCAAGTAGCACACACATCACAACATCAACTTCTCAGAGAAGATTTTTGGTTCTAAATGCCATGTCTTTGTAAGACTCAAAAAAGGTGAGCGGATGGTTCCTACGTGTGTAGTTCCCACCGTGAAGTAAAGAGGAGGAAGTGTGATCATATGGGGGTGCTTTGCTGGTGACACTTTTGGAGATATATTCAAAATCCAAGGCACACTTAACGAGCATGGCTACCACAGCATTCTGCAGCAACATGCCGTCACATCTGGTTTGCGCTTAGTGGGACCATCAGTTGTTTTTCAACAGGACAGTGACTCCACCTCCACGCTATGTAAGGGCTATTTGAGCTAGAAAAAGAATGATGGAGTGTTGCGTCAGATGACCTGCCCTCCACAGTCACCTGATCTAAACCCAACTGAGAGGGTTTGGGATGAGTTGGACCGCAGCGCGAAGGCAGACCAGCCAAAAGGAAACTCTTGGAATTCCTTCAAGACTGTTCAGGTGATTATTTCATGAAGCTGATTGAGAGACTGCCAGGAGTGTGCAAAGCTGTAATCAAAGCAAAAGGTGCCTACTTTGAAGAATCTAAAATCTAAAACATATTTTGTTAGTTTAACACTTCTAAGTTTACTACATGATTCCTTATGTGTTCCTTCAGAGTCTGGATGACTTCAGTATTAACTTACAATGTAGGAAAAACATTAAAGCGTTGATTGAGAAGGTGTGTCCAAACTTTTGACTGGTACTTTATATATGTAGCCACATAATAAAACCTGCATTGCTGTGATCATGGGTATTTTTTTGCAGCACTGTTTTTTTGACTTGCTTTGCACATGTAATTCATTTATGATGATTCAGATGTTTTCCTGATACTGATGCGCATTTATTATTTAACATTAAGTTTATGCAAATTTTTTAACTACTCTGTGTGGGCATGCAGAAGAGTTTCATTTTTCAGCATGATAAGAGAATGGCTGTTTGCTCTTTCTTTCAGCGTGTCAGGTGCCACGTTTACAAATCCTGTTGCCCGGCAACCTCTGCCAAACAGACGGGTGGCTAAGAGAACCTGTAAAGCAGCAGAAGTAGATGGTGTTGTGGGCTTGTTTGTACAAGTGTGTGTCTGCATGTGTGCAACTACAAACAGGTACTGCTGCTGCCCTCCATGGGGCTTAACAAGCTGTTGCACCTTTTGAATTATTAACCTCATATTGTGTAATAAGGCAATGACTGATTCATTTTAGGAATTATAAATAAATAAAGCCTTACATGGCTCTTGTTGGACAAAGTTTAAGCAAATAATAGTTTGGATTATTTTGGATTATTATTTTGGTTATTCATATCAACATCAGGTCAGATTCTTGGCATTTTTTTTTAGCTTTTTTGAGGATTTCCCGTGACACAATGTACCAATCAGAGTACATTTAAGTGTACTTTGATTCAGATTCCTGCCCTTAATAAGGGTTAAAGAAACAAACAGAATGTGTGTTTATTTTAGAAATTTTTACTATGCATGACATTTTAAGTGCACTGGCAAATTAATGTTAAGGGTTTACATTACATTTTAAAAATATAGTCTTCATAATCAATTGCTGCAAGTATCAGACTTCATCCAGCTACCTTTAGAGATAGAAGACGTCTTTCACAATACCCGTAAACTGGCCCATCATCAGCCACAATAATGGATCAATCCTGTCCCAAAGCAAGAGGTGCAATGATGGGAAAATTTTTTGAAATTGTTTACAGTCCAATACATCTGCAGGATTTTTCCTGCATACAAAGAGATGTTGGCCTTCCTTGAAAGGAAAGTCATCAGGATTGCGATAAATTTTTTTTAAGTGGGGTTTTATGAGCATGAAATAAATGTATCATATGGCCAAAAGTATCAGCAAAAAGGTGCATAGAAAAAAAATGCATAAATGCATGCTAGGTAAAGTAACACAAACTCTTTGACTTAACTGTATGCTCATGGTCATGTGTTTTGAGCCAGGATAAACACTGCTAGGTTACAGGTTTACCGCAGAATTGATTCAAAATTAAAGAGCAATCAAAAAAGATGTGGCTACTGATTATGACTATTACAAAGCTGTTCATATATAGCACAGTTTTCAAGTCACTTAAAAGCAAATTCAATTAATTCATCCATCCATTTGCTTCCACTTCTCCTGTTTGGGGTCGCGGGGGGGCTGGAGCCTATCCCAGCTGTCATAGGGCGAGAGGCAGGGTACACCCTGGACAGCTCGCCAGCCTGTCGCAGGGCCAACACAGAAAGACAGACAACCATTCACACTCACATTCACACCAATGGGCAATTTAGTGTATCCAATTAACCTGACCACAGTAAGTGCATGTCTTCGGACTGTGGGAGGAAACCGGAGTACCCCGGGAAAACCCACGCAGAAGCGGGGAGAACATGCAAACTCCACACAGAGAGAGAATCGAACCCAGGCCTTCCAGATGGTATTCTAACTGTGAGGCAGCAGTGCTGACCACTGTGCCACCGTGCTGCCAAATTCAATTAATTATCACTATTAATTATTAATTAATTAGCACGGTTAGCATTGTTGCCTCACAACAGGAAGGTCTTGGGTTCGAATCCACCATTTTGACCTTTCTGTGGGGAGTTTGCATGTTCTCTTTGTGTCTGCGTACAGTGAGCTCTCTCTGGGTACTCTGGCTTCCTCCTACAGCCCAAAGACATGCAGTTAGTGGGGTTAGGTTAACACGTGATTCTAAATTGCCTATAGGTGTGAATGTGAGTGTGAATGGTTGTCTGTCTCTCTGTGTTGGCCCTGCCTGTCAAGGGTTGTACCCTGCCTCTCGCCCTATGGCAGCTGGGATGGGCTCCAGCCCTCCCATTACCCCGAATTGGATAAGCAGAAAAAAAATGGATGAACGGATGGACATTAGCACCAATGAATGAATAAATTCCTCAACTGCTTTCATGAAGGCACACAAAAGGTTTTCTGGGCCAACAAACTACAGAGCTGCCATTTTGCTGCTGTGCCCACAAGAACAGAAAAGGAAAGAGGTGCTACACCTTCAAATAGCAGATGGATGCTCTGACAGTTTGCTGAGAAACAGGACCACTCCAGCTAAAAAACAAAAATAAGAATGCTGGATTGGCCACCTCTGTCCAGCTGCACTCCACCTGAAAACCGTGATGCGTGCACACTTTGTGCATAAACTGTTAACTACTCGTTTGTCCAAGTAGCTGAACATCTGCACCCCACTGAGTTTTTAACCTGTTAATTTTGTGTGTACATCTGCAGTGACTCAAAGAAAGCTGACTCAACATGTTCACATTTGAGCAGAAAATTGCGCCTCTTCTTTTACCAAAAGTTTCATGTCTGTGGCACCATTTCCAAAAAAAACAGGAAAGCGGTGACTTTAATGGTATTTGGTTCTATTTGCTGGTGTTATGGATTCTTTCTGGTTTTTACTGTCTTTGTTTTCCACCTGTGCTTAATTACCAATGTGTTACACACACACACACCTCTGTGTGGGTGTGTCACCACATGTTCTTTAAGTGTTCCTCCTGCTTCTCATCTTTGCTGTTTTGGATTCCTGTTTTGTTGGACTTTCTAGGTCAGCTAAAAAAAAAAAAAAAAGTTGTTGTTGTTGTTACCCTTACCTGTCTCTGCTGCCTCTCTCCAGCTACTCTGCACATATTGGTGATCAACACATCCCCTTTATTTAACACACAGCTGTTGTACTTTCCATTTCAGATGTACATTTTTCTTAAACTGGCCAAACACTGCTGCAAAAATCCAGCAGCAGTAGTTTGTAGAAAATGTTTTCGAGCTTTAAACATCAGAGGAAAAGGGAAGCTTTTGGTGTCAGTTCCCTGAAAAACGACAAGAGCTTCTTTGTGCACTCAATAACACTGGGGGGATCTCCATTATGGAGGAAGAAGCAGAACCATAGCTTCTCGGGGCACTGTGATGCAATAAAGCAGCACAATATGTTGAGTTTTCAGTGCTTTTTTATCTAATGGAAAAGCTCTGCTACAAATATTGCTTTGTCACCTACAAGGAAGACCTATCACGAGTTCACAAGTTCACATACAGCGGTTTGGTGCAAGACTATGAAAAATGAGAACTCACTAACTGACGGTGGATACAAACAGATCGAGAATAAGGTAGGCACACCAAGAAGCTGCACGACACTTAATCCGTCACAGCTTGGCAAATCTATATCAGCGCAAGCGCACCCAGAATTGTGTTTTAACTTTTGAATTATGCTGCAGATCGGCACCATGTCAGTGCAGGTATGTCGATAATGTAGAAGCACATTATCATAAGAGAGAATCGTTAAGCTCTTTTGATGAAAAATAACTGCAGAGATTCAACCTGACCTTAAAAAACATGTGACATTTCCCAGTCGAGGAGCTGAAACCCATCCGCTATGATAAGGAGAGCATCTTACTTAAATGTCACAGGGCTGGCCAGACTGGCGCTGATATTGTTGAGAAACTGCCATCGTAGTGAGATGCAGTTTTTTTGTTTTTTAAATGAGTGTGTAGAAAACTACAGTGCAATTTGATGCGGTATCTCATTAAGCCTTATAATTTCTTGCTAATAATTAAACGCCTGCACTTAGGAGAAAATGATTCAGCAGGGTATGTCACAAGCATGGGATTCCAACAAACACAGTGTGCTTTGACTATAATTGACTTTTCACTCTGCCCTGGAGTTATAGAAGAATAATGGGGCTGGAAATAGCTAGTTAACCTCCTGTCAGGTAATACATAAAAGGAAAACAAAAACAAAACAAAAAAAGTCTTCATAGCACTGAAATACAGCTAAACTGTTTCCTCTGAGAGGAACACAGAGATGTCAAGGTGGGAGCTGTTATACTAAGTGATTTTATTAAATGGAACACCCGCTGTGAGCTCAGTCTGCCACGCAGGGATTGTTTGACGCAAATTATACATAATTCCTCCTGCATGACAAAACATCTATAGCCCCCACATACAGTATGGATCAGCCGCATGCCACTGTGGCATTCAGAATATGAATAAAAAAACTGAATGAAACACATAATCAAAGATATTTGTGATTGTTTTTTTGTTTGTTTGTTGCTTGTGAGCCCTTTATTATGAAGCAGTAGCATTTTGCAAGCCTTTATAAAAACTTTTAGTGCAGCAGATAACTCGACATTACAGGGAAAAAAAGGACTAAAGCAGGAGTGGGTAGAACACGGAGAATACTAACCTGACGAACTTGATAGTGTAGTTAGATTATTTAAATAATTTAGCCAATATAACAGTAGCTGCGCAGCACAGTGGTGCATCAGTTGCCTCGCAGCAAGAAGGTTCCAGTTTTCAAAGACATGCTTGTCAGGTTAACTGGCCCAAAGTGGCTGTTGGAGTGACGGTAAATGGATATCTGTCTCTCTGTGTTAGCCTATTTAAAAAAAAAAAAAAAGTGGTAAAAAAAAAAAAAAATA